>BCLF01000044.1:774107-789757 GCA_001602275.1 Zoysia japonica | reverse complement strand
ACCGGGGAGGTGTTGGCCTTCGCGCTTTTTATCGGTCCGCCGTGGCGCCTCTTTTCCACGTGGGCGAGGCGGGTCCCCGGTCGACGCCTGGCGAGAAATATCTCGGACCTGGCGTGCGGCGCCCGGGATTCTTCACTCCGCACGCGGTTCCCGCGGCCGCCGGGCTGCCGGCTTCATCCGATTCTTCCCTCCTCGATGACGATGGCGATGGCGTTCGGCTTGCTGGTTGTTGAGAGATTTTTTGGGTGCCGCATACGGCCATACGGTTAGTACATGAACAATACTGGAGTATAGTACTCCTACTCCAGCGTGTTGAGCTGGGGGTTGGACGAGTAGCTTTGATGCGTCTTCTCCCTGGACCCTGGCTGGGCCATGGAGCTTGGTGTTACTCGAGCAGCTGGAAATCACATGCTCGAGACATCTACAGGAGTTGGAACTTTGGAGTTTGGACTACCATAATAACTCTCAAAATAAAAGCTTTAGGATACCATAGTGCTGCATTGGCAGTCACTTTCTTTCTTGCTTGAAAGTAGGATGCTTTCGACGAGTCTTGGTTGTGGATAATGTCACTTTTGAAGGACGGACCCTTTCCAACTTGCGCCAGGCATAGCAGAACGGATCAGATTCACGTCGGGGCAAGCCTTTTGCGCGATAGAAGATCTGCCGGCGGAGCACCAGGACTGGGTGTGGGCGGGCAGATATTTTCGCGGGCGCGCGTCGCGGGGCATAAAAAATCGGGGCCGCCGCGACGCTGACCGAGGTTGCCAGCAAACGCTGACTTTATTCCGGCCCGTTCGACGCCAAAACTTGCTGGTACGGCCCAGAGCAAACAAAAGGATATTTTCTTCATTGAGGATATCTACTTAGAACAAGGACATGTTTATTTTGGAAGAATTCACTAACTCCAGACATTGATACACAAACATAAAAAAAGGTAATGGAGAAAAAAAAAACAATTTTACATGGTTTCACAGTAAGATTAAGAGTACATATTGGACATTTCGGAAGAATACACCGGCTCCAGGCATCTCTACACGGTATACGATTAAGAAAGCTGGATTGATTATTTGACGGCAAAACAACCAGAAGTGACATGCATTCCACAGTTTCTGGACGTGTCAGCACAAAATACTGCACCGACAGAAATAATTCTTCCAGCTCATAACTGTTTATTCATAACAATGAAGTCGAAGACTTTCTTTTTGGTAGAAGGGAGGAAACCAAGCAAGGGATTGGATGCTATTACTCGGATCGCTGTGACGCCACAAGTTCTTCCATCTTCTGTCGCATCTTGTACTGCAGCATGGCTGGAGCACAGTCCAAAGGAGTTTCCCCTGCCCAACAAGTTTGCAGTATGATTCAGCATAAATATATTGCATATAAAATTGAGTCCATATCCATGAAATAGATTTTTTTTTACCAAAAATACAGATGGGGAAGCCCCCACTGTTTAGGATTTTTTTATTAAAACAAAACAACTGTACAAGAGGTAAAGGAAAAAAAAAGGGAAAACTGTACAAGGCGGACAGGCAAAACAGAGATCAAAGGACCTCTATGTATCTATCCATGCAAGAAAATCAGAGCGCTTGTTTTCAGTAATCCTGGGCCCTGGCACTTGCTAATATAGCTTTTGCATTATGCTTTCTTATTGACCCCCTTCTTGGGTATCATCTCCAGAATACCCCAACTCACTCGGGACTGTTTGTTGCTGGTAGGGTATTGCAGGGGAACTCAGATAATTTTGCCCTTTGGGTCATAACAGATCCTAATATACATAACGCTGAATATTTGTGTAGGAATAAAATGCAACAGTGTCATCAGAGCATGGGAGTGGAATGGCAGATTGAAAATGCACCTTGTCCATTTTTGCTTTGAATATTTGCTCCATGGCCCATCAGGACAAGAGCAATCTCAGTCTGATTAAATAGTGCAGCCTGCAATTATTCATAGATAGAAATCCATTAGGTATGGATTTACTGATTTGCACTGAGATGTATATGCCAGAAACCATGACTAGCATGAACTACTAATGCTGGCACGCAGGAGTACTCATAAGAGTAAGAGTTTGGCATATGATCTAGCAAATATGAAAGCAATTAACCCATAGTGGGCAAGCTGATTTGCATGCAAGTTTTTGGGTCCTTTCATAAACTCATTATAATAAGGTGTGCACATCATGTATGTGAAGACATTTCCACACAGACACATAAGAAAATTGCAGAGAGGCCCAAATATAACAACACAAGCGAGACATTAAAAGAGCACATACCAAATGTAGCAAAGTGAATCCTTGTTTGTCACAGTAGTTAGAATCCACTCCCTGTCCAATTCTGGATGTAAGAATCAAACCAAAAGAGTAGTTAGAATATGAAAGGGAAACTGTACCTGGCTAAGAAGTTTCTTCACACTGTTAACATCCCCACTTTTTATTGCCTCTCTGAGTCCCTAAAAGGAGCAATGATTTATTTACATGAACTCTTAATTTGCCACGCAATTGATGAATAGAATTGTTGAGATCGTATATAAAAATGTTTACCTCCCCACTAACTTCATAGTCAGACACAGCCATATCACTGCTATCTTTGCTCGTCAGGCCAAGATTAAAAAATGAGCTGCCAGAACAACAATGAGTGTCACTAGACTCACTACAAGTAAGAGGTCAAAGGATTTTGTCCACAATCCATTTAACTGTGGTTAATTCAGATATATTGTCTCCAGATGTAGTAGCTAGCTAATGACCACAATGTGCTTTCAGATCATATAAAAAAATTTGGGAGACACCATTAGTATACCAAAATAATTAGTAGAGATATATGGCCAAAAAGTTCAGCATTCCTCTAATGATGTTTGAAAGTGAAGTACAGCATACCTTGAGTTGCTGTTGGAAGTAGTTGAAGCTTTATGTTGGCTGGGAGCAGGTTTCTTTGGTCTTGGGTTAGATTGTGCAGTTGAGGAAACAGCACTAATATTCTGCTGGAGAGGTGAGAGGATCATTAGGTCGATGCAAATCTAACCAAAGTACTGTTAAAATTGAAATGGGTCGTCAGTCATCACCGACCTTTGCTGGAGCAGGTTCCGGTTTTGGTGCTTCGCATATGCACAAAGGCATGCCACATTTGCACTCGATAGGGGCTGGCACATTCACAACTGATGGATTTTTTGTATGTGAAGGACCATCATCTTCACCCAAATTTAGGCCTGAGAAGGATTCAGTGGCACTAGAAATAATCCCAGATGACCCCGCATTATCAGCCCGACTGCACAAACAAAACAGTAACTAAACAGCAAGCAAAGTTGGCTGCTTACAAACTAAACATAAGAATGAACGCACAATTATATTCCACACATCGGGATAACTTGAATGATGGATACCTTGACTTGCTAAAGCAATCGTGACATACTCTGACGTCAGTGTATATCCCGTACTGTGGCAGAGCCTGCAACAAGTTGCAGCGGAAGTGTCAAACACCTTAATCTCGCAACCCAACCACCCGGGGCATTCCCATAGCTTGAGGAGGCATAACCTTGACACAACAAACGCGCTAGATTTTCTATTCCTTACCATGTGGTACGAAGAGTGCTCGTGGCAGAGCGTCCTCCCACAGCAGCGGCAGTGATGCTGTCAAAGTCCCAAAAAAAAAGGTAATCATGTTGATTTCCATAACGATACTATTACCAGTCGAACTATGATCGAATCGGTAGCGATATAACGGAGGAATTAACTCCGGAACGGATTTTCAGACAGAATTCCCAGAGCAATAGAGAGAAAGGGAGGGGGAGGAGGGGATCCGTACGCGGCGGCGAAAGGTGGAGAAGGTGCAGCGGCAGACGTCGCAGTGAGCAGACTCCTGGAACGGCGGCGGCTTCTCCATGGCCTCGGCTACCGCGGCGGCGGATCTGGTCCGGAGCTGCTCCTGCTCGCCTCGCCGCACCGATCTGAGGCGAAGGCGACGGGGAGAAGCGATGGATCAAGGAACAGTGAGACGGGAAGGGGGGAAGGCTGTTGATGGGGTCGTGACTCGTGCGGCGATTCTGGACCGTTTACGACTCGGTTCACGGTCTCGATTGCCAATTCCCAGGTCGTTGCCAACTGTGAAAACACACCTTGATGGCAAGGTGTTTTCGATAATTACAGTAGTGTTTTCGATTTCAGATTATTACAGCTCCTTAGCCAAAAAGAGTTCGAGGATAAAATCCTCCAAAAAAATCAAAGAAAAACCACAAAAAAGGTGCAAAAATGAACATGATTCATTCCCAGAGGAAACAATCCATAAAAAAATAACAAAAGGGTAATAACCCTGGATTCAGGATTTCATCCCCCTCTTCTTTACAAAACTTCATCACCATCTCCGGATTTTGGGGCCACTCGAATATTGAACATCAGATAAGCATGAGGCTTTCACAAGCCAGAACCAGATGTTCGCACTGCTCTGACCCGTCAACTCTATATGTAATTCCTCATTTGGACTTTGCGGGGTAATGAACATTCACTTCTACCCAACCAACTTTGAATCCACATCAGTACAATTCAACTCCACAAGTCCATCCTGACAAGCACAGCACTTGAGGAAAGGAAAACCAAAACCTGGCCTGCAAGTGGGAAATGTACCATGACGTCACAAAGATCATAAGCTAAAAATGACAAAGTGCCTTACAAGGAACTCACAGGTAGCCTTCAGGGCCAGTTGACCGTAGAACTGAAATATTTGCCTTGATGAGATATCATCAGGGTTTACAAAACCGGTCAAAACCGACCGGTTTTCGCGGTTTTCGGTGAAACCGGTCCGGTCCGGTTTAGAAGATTGGCCGGTTTTCGGTTTAATAAATTAAAAAAATTTAAAATTCAAAAAAAATTAAAAATCCAAAAACCGGTCAAACCGACCGGTAAACCGGAAAAACCGCTCGAACCGATTTGATTTCAAATTCAAAAATGGTAAACCGATAAAACCGGCCGGTTTTCTATAAAAAAATTTGATTTTTGAATTTGCCCGGTTTTTCCGGTTTACTGTAGCGGTTTTTCCGGTGCCGGCCGGTTTTCGAGACAAACCGGTTTATGAAACCTTGGATATCATAAGCACGCTCATTCATACCATAAATTCCCTTAGAAAAAAAAAGGAAACTCATATGCCAAGCATCAACACTAAACCGTACCAGACAACAAGATGCAGATAGTGTAACACCAAAACAATGCAGATAAATCACAGCTGCATCGCTGCATGCAGATAGTTTCGTACTTCCCCAAATGTTTTCAATAAGTGCCCAGTTTATAAGGAAAAGAAAAGTTTGATGTGTGGAATGCCCATGTGCCATGGAGCCACAAGAGCACAAAAGAAAATGGTGAAGAAATGCTCCATAAAGAAATATAACAGCAATGCCCTCAGAAACACGATCATATCACTCCTTTGTCATTGACAGAAGAATCATACGGCACTTTCTATGTTAAAGACTAATCATCAGGCACCCTTCATTCTTCCATTTCAGAAAAAAAAACACAACACCAGCAGAGAAACTTATTAGACAACAAGATGAAGATAGTAAAATCAACCAGCTGCATCCCCACGTGGTGCGATGGTTTCCTAAATAGCCCCAGTGTGACTGCCCTAAGGAAGCAATGTATGCATGTTATAGATCACACGAGGTTTTCCGGGGTTTTTTTTTTCAAATGCTATGCATAAAATTGAGTAATTCTAGTATATTTGATAAAAAGTTCCAACAACTGAGCTGCTAAATTGACTGCACAGAGAAAAGCTATCATTTAACAATCATAGACAATAAAAACAGTCAACTAAGTAGATTTCATAATAAGATACTCAGACCCTCAGAAATGCAGGTAAATCATATGCCAAGGCTTGAGACCTTTCATGTCATTCGGCACTTGCAATAAATGATTTCCTCATCGGGTATACTAAGGTTCAAAATTATCCTAAATTTGCTGGGAGGGATTAGTATCATAGCAGAAAAGCTGGAAAGCTCCAAGAATATAAAAGACACAGGAATCATTGGTTGAAAAATTTGAAACACCGAGATGCCAAAATTCATCTCAGTTTTTTAAATTGGAAAAGAATTTATTCCACAAATTATCTAAAGATAGGAGTATAGGACCAAGAGTATTGAAGATTCAACCCTAGCTTATTGAAAATTCTAGAAAAGAAAATTGATACATGAAACTTCATATCCGGTTTACTGTAATATTGATGTCCGTAAACTTGGGACAATGATTCTTCCACGTTGTACTATGAGAGTCCCATTTGGCAGCAGATTGACTGTCATACAGTTGATGCCAACTTCATTAGGTAATAGACATCAACGTCTCACTTTAAGCAATGCATCAGAGACCTTGGCAGCATCCACACCATATCCAACATTATGAACCCGAACTATGTTAGCCCCATTCAAAATTCCAGCTGTTACGGCTGCAGCAGTAGCAACATCTCTATCAGCTGGATTGGCACGGTTACATATTTCACCTAGAAATCTTTTCCTTGAAGGTCCCAGTAATATTGGCACATGTGATGCACCTATACTCATTTTACTCATCTCACTTCTGATGGAATCCAGGCC
Source organism: Zoysia japonica (assembly GCA_001602275.1). Taxonomy (NCBI): domain Eukaryota; kingdom Viridiplantae; phylum Streptophyta; class Magnoliopsida; order Poales; family Poaceae; genus Zoysia; species Zoysia japonica. The sequence continues at coordinate 783,196 of BCLF01000044.1, read as the reverse complement.
CATAATCACTTCATGGTTTTGTTCAGATTTTTTGGAGAACCCAATGCCAGGATCAAGAACTATCCTCCACAAAGGAATCCCAGATAGCTCTGCTTTTCTCACCCGTGCATATAGCTCAGAAGCAATTTCCTTCCAGATATCACCATACTGTAAATTATTTTCATTTTGCATGGTTGAAGGATCTCCTCGCATGTGCATCATAACATAAGGAACTCCAAGTTCAGCTACAACTTCAAGCATTCCCGGGTCAAGCTGCCCACCGGATACATCGTTGATCATATGGGCTCCTCTTTTCACTGCTTCCATGGCCACTTCCGCATAGAAAGTATCTACTGATATCAACTTGCCCTCCACCTCAGGAATTTTTGCAATCTCATCCAGAACAGGAACCAGCCTCTCAAGCTCTTCATTTGGAGATAATCTCTTTGCAAAGGGCCTAGTGGATTGAGCACCGATATCAATGATATCTGCCCCTTCTGAGATTAGTAACTTGGCCTGAGAAATGGCAGCTTCCACGTTTTGAAACTTTCCTCCATCACTAAAGCTGTCTGGCGTCAGATTAAGAATACCCATGACAAGGGTTCTCTCACACCAGTCCAGTAGATGATTCCCAACAGGTAATACCCTTTTAATGCCTTCTGTTCCAATTATAGATTCACCCCCAAGTTTATTCCATAACTCAAAAAACCCACCACTGCACTTCGAAAGAGAGTGCCAGCTTGTTTCAATGCCATCATCAGATGTGCCTAGAAGGTCAGCAAGAGGTGCTAAAACAAAAGGCCTCTCATGGATGCGTTCATGTGGCACAATTAAAGTCTCACTATTGATCTGACAGTTACCATATAGAAGTATGTCTAGATCGATAGGTCTTGGGCCATACCGTATTCCATCAGTACGTCCAATATTCTTCTCAATTTCTTTTAGCAGCTTAAGCAACTCATGAGGTCCCAGCCTAGTCGTGCCCCGTATGGCAGAGTTCAGGAACCGTGGCTGATTGGTTACATAAGCAGGGGCAGTCTCATAGAGGCAGGCATGCTTAGTGATATTCACACCTGAGCTTTTCATCAGGTGTAATGCCTTGTTAAATGTACTGACTCGGTCCCCCACATTGCTTCCCAGAGCAATAACTATCTCTTGGTCAGCAGAACTGCCCCCAAGGGAAGATTGCGTAAATGAACGAGTATTGCATCGAAGAACATGTCTGGAAGCTTTGCGCAGGGAATTCAGAGAATGCCTAAGACCAAATGCTGTGTAATAACATATGTGGGTATCAGTTAGAGCTGATCTTGATCGGAAAGTAGATCACACAAAAGGCAAAATTAGGAACAGTACCTGAATGTGCATGTGATGGCACCAGTCCGCCACAGTAGCTCTTAGCAGCTGAGTACATCTTCCTATGTGACTCCTTAGCATGAAGGAGCATTGTTGCGCATGGAGTGTGCTTAACCACTTTATAACCTTGTTTGATATTTCACGCGAGCATCAATCCTTCACCTGATAAGTAACATATAGAGAAGAATTATGAAACCTGTGCAAGCCACAGACAATCTGAAAGATAATCATCATAGATAAGCTTATATTTAGCATCAGGCGTATAAAGATGGCAACCACACTGGTTTTAAACTAAAAGTAGACACATGTATGATGAAAAACAAAGGCAAGATACTGCATTTAAGTGCGCCACTATCTAAACTTCGGCACAAAAGTTTCCATCACACACCCGAAGAAAGACTCTGTAAGATAAACGTGTGTTAGCTAATGCAAAACAGAATTTCAAGCATTATCCTTGGATGCAGCTTCACTATCTATCGCCCAAAAACTGAGATGCAGATATCAGCCAATCGGGTTGAAAAACTGAGATGCAGCTACAGATCACCAGACCAATGCTGCGCAGTAAGCGGACACATACCCGAAGACCTTCTGATGCTCGGACCGTCCTGGTCCTCCGCTGCCTGCGCCAGCCGCTCTCCCCAGAAACGCTGAGTTTCCTGCCTTTGGCCTGAAGCACGGAGAGAGGGACGCGTAGTCGGAGTCTCCGGCGAGGGACGTCCCCGTCCGCTGAGAAGTACCGGCGAAGCGAGGTGGTGAGTGCGGCGCGGCTGGTCCCGACCGTCCCGGTGCTCGGCGGGGGAGGAGAGCCGCGGCTGGTCCGGACGTCCGGTGGGTGGGTTGGTTGGATTCGCTGGTAGGTACAGCCGAGAGCGAACGTGGAAGATGCCGGTGGGCCGCGAGGCCCGCGACCCAGTTGGAATCGCTGGCGAAGTATTCGGGCCCAAAAACAAACAAACACCATCCGACGTGAAGATGCTGTGAACTTCATGAGATAGAACAGCGGGTTTTGAAAGAAAAAAGTATAGTTCAAACATGTAAAATTATGTCAGCAGAGATAGCAATTTTAAAAAACGGAGTGACTATGTTGGATTCAGATCTCTGCCACTAGCACCGCACCACTGTTTGTTCTAATCTCATCGATCACATGAGCTCCGTGTCCCGCGATTCTTATCATCATCGCCGAGCGGATGGATAGCCGTCACAATGAGCTGAGCTCAGCGGCGGCAGCGGCGCACGGGATGGGAGAGGACGGCTCCCGCTCGTCCTCCTCCTGCCATCCCTGTCCCCGCCCGTGCGGATGGCGCGACCGCTCCATCTCCGCGCGTCGCTGCCGCGACGGCTCCGGGCACCGGATAAAGCATCTCCTCTCGCAGCCGCTGCTGAATTGGCTCGTTCACGGCACGTCGGCACTTCGACCAGACTTTTACCAATGCGTGAAGCTGAGGGATGAGCTCGGAATGGACTTGGCTTGGTTTGCGTCGAGTCGTGGTTGCCTTTTCCTGGTTTGGAGCACGGGGCGGCTAGCGTCTCCCATGCCATAATATGTTGGTCAACCATGTATCCTAAGTCGCGTTAGATGAGTTCCAGTTGCGCTAACTTAGAGGCGGATGTGTGTTGGTCAACCATCCACGACTGCCTTCCTTTGACAGAAAGAATGCAGCGGGAATCGAGCTTCATTTGCCTTCCGAGGAAATCCAAACCGGTGAACACAGAAGGGGTACGGGACAGGCCACAAAACGGCTACTATAACGAAAAATACGAAAACTCCCCGGCCAAGGGAGGCAGCCGCCGCGGTGGTCCACCCGTACCTCATGCCTTGCCTTTGCCTGGAGCTCAGCTCATGCTCATTCCATCGGCTGGGTCCACAGCCGGAGATGCGCCACGACACGCTCACGGCATACCGTCCACGTTTCCTGGAGTATCCAGTATCGTCCTCGCTTATCTGAACCGGATTCCTCAAAGGCCAGCGTCAATCTGCAGCGGCCCGTGTGTCCGTGACCATGCCAAAGCGCTCGCCATCGGCGGAGCCCGCGCGGGCGGTCGACGTCGCGGCTTTGGCCCTGTGCGGTTGCGTCTGGTGCACCCGCGCGGCGGCGCGCCCCGGAACATATGCGACGCCATGACATCTCCGGGGATCAGAGGGCGACGCGACGCGCCTGGCCGGGATGGGTGCTCTGCTCCGCTCTGCAGCCTTGTGGTGTTCTTCCGTCAACGCTTTCGAATCCGGTCGCCGTCCTCGCTTTCCCTCCCCAGTTCGTTCGTTCGCTCACCCTCCAAACCGAACCACGGCCATGTCCCCACTCCCCAGCCCGGTGGCTTCCTCGCTTTGCTTGCGTGGCCTGGTATTCTACTCCTAGCTTCCAGTCCCGCGACGCCGAATCTTGTATAAGTACCGCGAGCGCGAGCGCTTTACCACGCTAATAATCGTTCGAATTCCCCAACTCCAACACGACACGATCGCGGTGCTTCGGTATATGCCGGCGCCGAGAGCGCTGCGACGGCACCAACGCCGAGGAGGACCCTGCGAGGTCAGGGCCTAATAAGACAGGGCTGGTGGCCAAGGACGGCTGCGAGTGGCCGTGTGAGGGAGGAGAAGAACGAGGGCAAGAGGAAGGGTGGAGGTCGATGGCCGTGACGGCGACGACGGTTGTAGCGGCGACCACGATGCTGTCGGCGGTGGCGGTGGTCTTCCTCACCTTCGTGCTCTGCTTCTACATACTCCACTGCGCGAAACGGTGCTACCGCGGCGGCGTGGCTGCGTGGATACGAGCAGGAGGAGGAGGAACGACAACAGCAGACGGCGCCGCGGCGTGGTGCCACGACGGGGGCGGCCTCGACGAGAAGGCCATGGCGAAGCTGCCGTGCAGGGAGGTGGGCAAGGGCGAGGCGCTGGACTGCGCCGTGTGCATCTCGGAGCTCGCCGCGGGGGAGACGGCGCGCGTGCTGCCGCGGTGCGGGCACGCGTTCCACGTCGCCTGCGTCGACGTCTGGCTTAAAGCCCACTCCACGTGCCCGCTCTGTCGGTGTCCCGCCGTCGACGAGGCCCCCGCAATGCTCACCGTGCCCGCGCCCGAGGCCGACCCGGACTCGCCGAGCTTCCCAACCAACGTGCTCTTCTTCGGCTCCCAGGACGGGGTCAGCACCGGCCGCGCGGCGCAGCGGCAGTCGCCGAACTCGGAGACTACGGCGCCTTCCCCGTCGCGAGAAGAAGAGGCCGCACGCGTGCTCGGCCTGCGGAGGCTGCTTGGGTGTGGCGGTGCCTCGTCGCTCCCCGCAGCCGAGAGGGACATCGAGACGGGCCTCGCAGCTGGCGAGAGCCTCGGCCGGTGAAGCCGCCGCCGCCCGGTCAAGGACTAAGGCAACGGGCCTGCGGAAGCACGACTACGTCTCGTACGGGGAGAGTGAGGTGAAAGAAAAAAAATGTACAGATTCTTATACTAGCCGTCAGATGTAAATGTCTCGTGTCGATAGAACATGAACTGCAGTGAAAAATGGAAACAAGTTTGGATTACTGATCCAAGATTCAGCAATAGTTTGACTTTTGATTTCACTATCATCTGTTGGGAACATAATAATTTCACAGAAAAAAAAAACGGTGAAAAAAATTCCTCCGTTCGACCTAACTGTCCTCCCTCGATGCGTGTACCGCAGACGAATCCAACGGCCCGCGTCGCTTGAGTTGCTGATCAAATCGCTGCGCCCTACGATTTCACCATGTGGTACGCATGCTACCTTCGTTTCAATAACAACTTATTTTTAAATTTTACTGACTAACAATTTGACTAATAATTTTTATTAATTCGTTTAAATTAAAAAGCTTAGTATTTATAATTTTAAAATTATAAAAAAATACTTTTAAAATATATATAATTTATATTATTAAAATTATTAAAATATTGATTAAAGTTATAGTCAACAAAACTTACAGATAGATTTCTGTTGACTCGGAGGGAGTATCAGCTATCGAGTGAGAGCCCCACGGGCAGGGGCGTGCGAACCGTCAGCAGGTAATTTTTTTTTCATCTTTTGATGGCTACGCCTACCTGTGTAGTACTTAGTAACTGAGCCCAACAAGGAAGCCACAACGTGGCATTTAACAAGATGCCCGTTGCACGCCAAAACAGCAGATTTGACATCAGGTAAGCCGAGAAGAACATCTGATTCGGGGGCCATGCCAACGCCATTACCAACCGCGTGAGCCACACCTGATACACTAAACAACAGTACCAGTTCCATAAAAATCGATCAAGCCTGCAGGGGTTTTGGGCATATTTGGGCACATTTAGAATTCTGCTTCATTGTTCGTTTTCGAATTCGCAGAACTGGGCTGACCTCACGGTTGAGTTAGCATCAAGCATTGCTGGACCTGGCAGTTGGCCGAACAAGCAGCAACATCGACACCAACCAATGATGATAATACCAAGTTTCGAAAATTTGGGTTCGCCGTCCGTCAGCTGCGCGTGCGTTTCTGGACGGGAGCTAAAAAGAAATACCACGCGTATATCCTGCAATCCAATTCTACCTGCTCTTCGACCGTCATGTTGCGATGGTTGCGCACCAATGACGTGTCGTCGCCCTTGCTTACTGGTATGGCTAAAACCTCTTTCTGATTCTGATTCATTGCAACATGAAAAATGACCTCGCGCTCAAGGGAAAAAAAAATTTGCTACGGACCGTCCGCAGTGTGTCGCTCTGCGGACGACGTCTCGATTGCTGCCGCGTGTGGATGATGGGAGATCTAACGGGCGCAGCAAACGACGGTTCCAGACACAGATCCGGCTCAAGTCGATGATTTTTCGGCTCTCAGGAGAACCGCCCACGACGGCTCGCTCGCTATCCTCGACTCCTCGAGCATAGCCTTCACTGGCCGGTGTCGGAGGAGACGAGGAGTGACCCTGGCCGTGGACCTGGTGTGGTGGAGCTAGCACTTGGGGGCTCCGCGGCCATGTCCGAGGCTATAGCCGGTCCGCAATTCGTGGGCAGCGGACATCTGAGCCTCCAGTGAGAGGACTTCGGAACGGCGCTGGGGAAGAGAACGCTAGGCCTGACGATGCCCCACAGATCAAACGAGCGAGTCTGGGTGGGCGCTCGGCTTTGAGCTTCAAGCTCGCGAGCCGCGGGAGGAGGCATCGAAGTGAGTCGTGGTGCTGGCCGCTCGATCAGCGCGCAGATCCACGCGGCATGGATCGACGCTGGGGCCGCAGTGCGCCTGATTACGGACGGTCCGCCGCCAATTTTTTTCCGTTCTGTTTAGTGGTTCATGCATTGTACATGCTCCTGGTTAATCACCCTACGAAACTCGCTGCGAATCAGGCACCACTCACCAGTCACCAGTTCTCGACTTCAAGTGGATGTCTAATGATCTAAAAGCAAGGGCACGCTGTCCGGCTTTGGTGTTGCCCGCTGTCCCTGGATCGGTGGCTGCAAGATTAGAACCCAATGATACAAAATAATGTCATGTTATATTGTCGACCATTCCATCATTTTTCTTGCATCTGCTCATGATTCCCCGGTCCCCTACCGTTTTGAGCCAAAAGCAATCCCAAGGCCTGGCATGTCCCATCTAAGAAACTGTAAGATCTCGGTACTATCGAAACTGAGATAGAGTAGCATGCTCGGTGAATTTGCCGAAAGATCCAAGTTCAGCAATCAGTAACCCCCAATTCGCATCACATCATCCAAGCATCGAATAAATCAACGAAGAACTATGAGTTGGGAGACGAGTTGATGCTGACTCACTCGTGCTGCTAGCGTGGAGAAGCTGTGGTCGGTGTAACAGGAATGCCGAACAGGATTGCAGTAACTAATGTTCGCTAAGGGTAACCGATGGGGGGGAAGCCTTTAGCGAGAGGCTGTAACCACCAACCAAAGTGTAACACTAGCACGCTTTGAGCGAGCTTTGTTTGCACTTGCTGCTAAAGCAGCTAGCTCATCCGCATCTCATCAGCAAACGCAAAAGGCAAAGCGAGAACGGAGAACCCGAGAGAGAGAGAAAAGCAACCACCACGCACGCACACGAACACTAGAGGCGGCTCTACAGATTCACAGCCAACGCAAAGCTAGCAGCCGCGAAACGCGCTGAAAGATAGTAGAACGATGCGATGCGGCGCTGAAAGTTTGCGGTAAAGAGATTATTCCAGGCAGCGGGCAGTGGCGAGCACGAGCTCTCCTGGACGTGGAAGGAAGATGCAGATGAGACGGCGACGTATCCCCCGCGACCGACGATTGCGCCTGCGACTTTGTCGCGGCGAGGTGGTGGATGATGCACTGTCTGTCTGGGACTGGTACTGCTGGAGTGGAAGCGGCCTTCCAAAGCAACAGCCGCCGGCCGCCGCTTTCGCTGTTGCACTTGCATGGGCGAGCGCTGCCCCGTCCATCGCCTGACTGCTCGTCAAAGTGGTGGTCCGTGTTTCATTTTACTCTGTTGTTTTTCATGGAGGACACGGTTAATTTCTGGGAGAAACAGGGTTCGGCACGTTTGCGTGTGTTGTGTTGAATTTTATCACTCTTTTTTTTTTTTGGTTAAATCTTACAGGTGCAAGTTGCGCATTGTGCCAATTTTGCAGTCGAAGCGGAGCAAAATTTTGCACCTGGACAGAGGCGCCGTCCAGCTGCTCAAGCAGGAGCCAGGCGGTCAGTTGGCAAACCGAATCAGCGGCACGAACACAATGAAGCGTCACGCTTATGATTTGGTTCGCACGAAACAATTCCAAACGACGGAGAGATTTCATGAGCACGAACAATCATAAATCACAGTACATGCTTGTAGGGAGCCAAGCAATCTAACAAGAAACCGAAATGCTTTAAGCTCACTGGAAGCCACTCTAACTAAAATCTAAACAGCGGCCTCCATTCTCGGTTCGAAGGAGACGGCGGCCACGAAGTCCGTGGCCGCCCCGTCGGTGCCGGCGCACCGCAGGGGCTCCTCCCAGCGGTTGGTCTGGACGTCGCACATGAAGCAGCGGTTGGCGTCGGCCGCGCCGGAGCTGCTGACGCAGACCATGACGCGGGCGCCGTGGCCGACGCAGTTGACGTCGGCCTTGGCGCCGAAGAACGGGTGCGACATGGCGGGCGGCATCGCGGCGACCTGCCGCCACGCGCCGTCCGCGAACTCCCACACGCGCAGGCTCGCCGTGCCCAGGAACTCCGAGAGGACGACCGCGTAGGCGGCGGCGCCGCACGCGACCACGTCGATGGAGTACTCGTGGTACACCGGGAGGATCCGCGGCAGCTCGGAGAAAGCGCGGCGCGCGAAGTCGCAGGCGATGACCGTGCCCGACGGGCTGAGGAAGTAGGCCACAGCGGCCGCGTCGCCTCGGGACGTCACGGCGCACGAGTACTGCCTCGACGCGCTCCGCTGCATGTTTGTGGCCAAGACGTCGCCAGACTTGCTCAGGAAGTACACCGTGTCGTGACTGTCGTCGCCGTCCCCCGCCGCCGCGGTCTCCGGGGACGAGCAGCCCTCCGCCGGCTTCCGGGCCAGGGTCACAGCTTCCTCCCACGCGTCCTTGGTGGAGTTGAACGAGACCGCGGATAGGTGCGGGAGGTCGCCGAGGACGAGGACCACGCGGTACGGGGACCCGTACATCGCGATGGCGTGCAGCGCGCCGGTGGCCGCCGCGCACGGCGGGAGGGCGCGGGACGCGCCCGTGAGCGGGTTGACGACGGTAAGCTCCCCCGAGGTGTTGTCGCGGTAGAGCACGAGCCCGCCCGCGGCGGCCACCGGCACGGGCCCCGGCGCGCCGCGCCACCGCGCC
>BCLF01000044.1:743461-773897 GCA_001602275.1 Zoysia japonica | reverse complement strand
GCACGGGCCCCGGCGCGCCGCGCCACCGCGCCCACGCACGCTCGCCCGAGTCGAAGACGACCGCGGGGCGAGCCGGCACCAGCGGCCGCTGCTCCTCGTCGCGGTCCTTGGTAGTACCGTGGTCCGTGTCCGAGAGCATGAGGAACCACGGGTCCCGAGCGGGGACGCGCGCGCAGGCGGCGCGGAAGGTGCTGGACTCCGTGGCCGCGCGCCACCGGCGCGACACGCCGCGGAGCCTGAAGAAGCTGGCCGGCGGGAGGCGCGCGAGCACGCGCTCGAACATGTCGTCGTGGAGCTCGCCCAGCCCCGCCGCCGCGCACTTGCGCTTCGTCCCCCCGCCGCTGCTGCTGCCGGTCCTTTCCACGGAATCCGCCATGCGCGACGCAAGCTGGCGGAGAGGCGTGCTGCAGAGGAAGCGCAGGGAATCCAAGCGGCAGCAGCCACCAGTGGAGTAGCGGTGCGAGGCCGCTCGCTTTATTATACGAGTGGACGGGCAGTGCTGAGGGAAGTGGCTATGGTCACGAAGCTTCGCCGGGAGCCAGCAGCGGTGGTGGAGTGGAGAAGGAGGAGGGAGCTCTGTTTGTTGGCGTTGACACGGCGAGCAGTGAAAGAGAAAGATGGCGCCCACTTTAGGCGGTGATGGCGAGGCGAAGTGGGCGCACCGCGCACCGGTGGTCGTAGCTCGTAGGCGAATGTGAGGGACGGAGACGGAGGTGGCCTGGCTTTATAGCCCGAAATTTGCGGAGTCCATGCCCATGATTTTGCCAAGTTGACTGTCACTTGGCTGATTGGTGCAAAACTTGGAGTAGTTCATGATTTTGTACCAAGATTTGTATAAGTAATCGCCCTTTCAATTGAAAGATATGGCCCCTGTTTTATCCCTTTCTTCGTTCACCAAAATTTTGCGTAGTCCATGATTTTGTACCAAGATTTGTGCTCGGTCAGCTGCAGCATCTCCGACTAAGGCCCGTTTGAATTGAGATTCTAGGATTATGGATTCTGAGATCCTTAGAGTTCGGATTCTAGAATTTTTAAATCTCAACCGTTTGGATCAAGAGATTTTATCTAAATTTTTAAATTTTAAAATTCAAAATTTAAGAATTTAAAATCTCAACCGTTTAGATTACGATATTTTATCATTTGAGTTATATTAATGTGCTTTATGATATATAATTTTGAATAATATTTAGATCTATAAAATTTTATAATTTTTTATAAATTTTCCTGTTTGATACTTAATCAAATTTTTTTACCTAAATTCAATCTTTCTGAATTCAAACGGCACCCGAGAGCCGTGATGTCAGGTACTCAGGTCGGAGGCCTTGACTTTGACCCCGGCCAGAACGCACGGTCATCTTCATGCTGCACGACGCAGACACGACGCTCACGTACGCAGATGCTGCCTCTTTGGCCCGGGACCGCCTTTGCTTTTACTACCCGCAACGAACGGAGAGATGACTAAAGCGGATTTTCTGCCGACGACGCGGCTGAATCCATCGGATCAGTTGATCCAACGGCTGACAGGTGTCATTGTTTTTTTTACAGAGAGAGTCTTTGTGTCAATGGCTCGATAAATGGTAGCTTCAGATTCAGATGAGGTCGCTCCAACACCCCCCTCCACGGAATCCAGAGTTGCACATGTCTCCGGGTACGCAAACCACGACCACCTGCCTGATCGCCTCTCTCGGTCTCCGGCGGCGCGCGCGCATAGGCGCGCTCGGCTACCGCGCGAGCCATCACCATGTCAAAAAAGATCATCTCGAGCACACAGCCGCGGCGCCGGCTTGGGAGAACGCATCCATCCATCCATCCCACGGCTGACCTTGGCGAAAGCAACGGGCGGGCCACTGCCGTGGACCACGCACAGCACCACCACCACGGGGGCACCGGCACCAAAAGCAGCGGCAATACACGCGCCGCTGCCGCTCCCTCTCCTCGTAGGGGGAATCTCGGTCCGCTTTCTTTCCCTCTCCTATCCTCGTCGCGTGGGCCTTGTCGACATGGGGGGACGGGCGCTTTTGCTTTACCGCAAGTCAAATGGGGCCCCAAACGAGAGGAGGGAGATCCGTTCCTGTTCATCGTCTTGCATCTCTCGCTGCATCTGGATCTTGCAAGTGTCATTACCAGTAGTTTCTGAAACGTACTCCTAATCAACTGGGCAAGCTAATGACACGTTTACAAGATCGAGACCACCACTGCTAGCAGCACCGGTGATCAACAGAGACATAATGGAACGCTGATCACTGAAGATCTCGCTCGCAACTTGGCTCGCTCGCTCATCTGACGCAGTCTGAGCAGGTCCAAAGCTCACCTCTGCAGACTGCAGGACTGAGGCTGTGCGCGGGTCCGCGCGTATGGTTCGGATTCAGAGGCACCGCCGATGCAGGAGGAGGCAGCGATCAGCGACGGCTGGCTGGGTTGTGAAGTTCTGATGCCCCCGAAGCAGAGCCGAGGCGAGGCGACTAAAGTTTTCAACGACTCCATCATTATGCTTGGCATGGACGGACCTGCCTGCACGCTGCCTCACGGTCCAGAGCGCAGAGCTGCAGCGACGACACCAGTACTGTACCGGTGTTCTTCGTGAACGATGACGCCGGTGAGTACAGTTACGTTCAGCTCACGAAGAATCCGTCCAAAACTCGCCGGAAACCAAGAAAGATGCTGCGGCCCCGTACGTTTACTCCTCGCATCGAGTCCTCGAATCAGAATCGCCAAAGGAGACGGGTGACCCGTGCATGGAATGGCGAGGCCGGTCCCGCATGACGGGGCCCGTCAAAACATCCGCGCCAGCCGCTCGCCGGGAAAAACTGCGAGAGAGAGATAGAGGGACATGCCCGTCACAGTCTCGCTGACAAAAGCGAACCGAGCAAAGATTGCTGCACGAGGCAGGCAGGCAGGCAGCGGCCGTCGTCGTACTTGACGCATAGATTTGCTACTCGACCGGCGAGCAGAGCAGAGAGCTGCGTCGGTCGTGCAGCTCCTCACTCTCACTCTCTGGCTAAAGCACCTGGTAGAGGGAGGGACTAAAGACACGAGCGGACGTGACCGGACGAGAAGCAGCTCCGAGACCTGCCGTGATAGATTGTGCTTGTGCATGGGCATGGCCTGTGACCTCGCTCTCTTTAATCAGGTTGACCTGTCCACGGCTGCGTCTACCATCACGGTCCGGACTCTGAGCATCTCCTGCCCGGCGCCGGCCTGGCCCCCCAGATCACATCGAGCTCCACGTACACCCCTCAAGTTGGACGAAATCACGTTGTGCAGGATATACGCTGAAGTACTCTTTCTGTCTCATTAAAAAAATTATTTTTTGACTTTTAAATTTTAAGTTTGATGACTCATCTTATTTCAAAATTTTTATAAAAATATATTTTATTTTATTGTGAATTGTTTTATTATTAAAAATACTATAAACATAACTTATTTGTTTTTATATTTATAAAAAAATTTAAATAAAACAAGTGGTTAAACATGATTTCTGAAAGTCAAAAAATTACTTCTCTCTATGCACGAAACGAGTTGGAAGTCGTGCAAGATGCTGATAAAACACTCATGTTTGGGAGTAGGAGTAAACAAGAACGGTCAAGTGATGAGGACACGTACACGCTGCCCAACAACACATTGAGTCCAGTCGACACAAGGATGCAGGCAGTCTCCGTGCATGCTCTAATCATTCGGACATGGAAAACCATCCCGGATTAACCTCCAGATCATCATAATCTCGCGTTAAAATGCTGTCACGTACTGCCCGCATGGCTTAGCTCCTCATCATAAAGCTTGGTACGCGAGCACCCACAGCGAGAGGGAACTGTCGATCGCTTCAACCACTCCAGTTACCTGCAGCACACGTTCCCAATCGAGAAATTACTTGTATCAATAATCAATAATAGTGGTAGAAGCAATTGCAATACTGTGCAGTATTCCTTCCATGTAACAGTACTACCTACACGTACGAACCGCACGTGTGACGCGATCTTGCATTGCACAGTACCATGCTTTCTTTGCATCTGTTGAATTTGCAGAGCTCGATCGTGCACGCACTGGAACGGGGATACAGCAGCAAGCCCGTCTGCCCGCCGGCGACGGCGTCGCACGTGAGACAAGGACGGAATCCGGCTTCGCTAGCTTCCTCTTCGCCTGGGTACTCGCAAAAGCCAAATGCTAATAAAGCAGAAGGACAAGGCGCTGGCTAACCATGCGTGTCTGCCTTGGGTGGATACAGCTAAAGAGACGAGGTTCAGACTGACACAGCCTTATTACGCCTCTGCATGCATCCGTTTAGGTCTCTCTCTCTCTCTCTCTCTCTCTCTGATAACAACATCTCGACGAGCAACCGGGCTCGCTCATGAACCATGACACGCACGAACTTGGAACCGCATGAGCCAAGGCGACATGCTCATGCGCACACATGGATAAGACCGCTAACAATGCCCTTTTGAGAAAGGTGTTGTCTGATTGCTCGCGCTTTATTTGTCACGTATACTTACGCAGACGCAAACCGTGATTATTAGTATCATGCAGGAGAGGAGCATGCAGTTTTGTCACGTAGAGCAAGCAAGCAAGACAATCATGGCGGCTCCATTCGCCGAACAGTAGAGTAGAAGGCGCTTTGGTGGTCTCGCCGGCAAGACGAAGAGCGCCGTACCGTCGCGTAAAGCCCACGACATCGTGAGTGAGCAAGTACTCGTACTGCCGTGTGGTCTCAACTCTCAAAGCAGCGGAAGCAGGTGGACTGGACGGAACAATGCCGTGGCCATGCCGGTGCCTGAACTGCATGGAACGGCGGTGCTGCTCGCCCCGCTGGTCATAGCTCTGCGCTGCCTGCCATCGTTGATGATGAGCTAGCAAAGCAAAGCTTGCGACCAGACCATGGCGAGTGTGAAACGACGCGAGGATGTAGGGGTAGAAGCTAGCAGGTCCCGGCCCCCGGGTAAGGGTGAAAATGGCGCGGACCGCGCCGCAATCCCGCCGGGCCGTCCCGCGCCGCAGGCCCACGAATCTCTCTAACGCACCACGCGTAAGAGGAGTGGCGCCGCTAGGTCAGCCCGCGTCGCCCAGTGGCGCCGCATCCGCCCGCGACTCGTGACCGCCGCCGCAGGACCAGGGCGCAGGACCGGCTGGCGACCGCCCGCAGGAGGCGGGATTCCGGCCACGCGACCGGCAGCGGGGCGCCCTGCGTGTGGTGCCGCGTCTGTCTGCAGTGGTGCCCTGCGTCGCCCAGTGGTGCGGCGGGGCGAGTCGCGACCGCCGTCGAGTTTTTCGACCACACGACCGGCGGCCACGCGACCGGCGATCTCCACCCAGCGTGACTTCCCAGCCGTCGGCCCGTTGCCATTTCCTCATCACGACCGCCCCAACTGCCCGGTATGGCGAGCGACCAGGGATGCCGGAACCTCCTGCCCCCATCGTCATCTCCGGCTATTGGCAAGTCCTGTGTAAATAGCGTACATAATTGTAAGGAATCTCAGTTGCAGTCAGCGTCTATACCTGATGTGTGGCAGTCTGTGTTGTGCAGTTTGTATTTATTTGGAACGGTTCCAGGGGCATATGTTTGTATTTATTTGGATGCAATTCTTCTGTCCTGTTCTTTATTTTCTTCTTATAACAACAATATTTTTACAAGAAGTGATACTTGGTTATATCAATGCTTGTATTATGCAAGAATGTTCAAGTACATAGTCAGAATAATTCATGAGGTTACTTGGTTTCATGATGGTGGTATGTTCCTTGTCTTCTACAGATCTTGCAAACGAAGAAATCAGCAACAAAGAAGTTCAAGTCCCCAGTGGTTACAATGCTTGTAAAGTCTCCAGAGATAAGGCTCATGCTGTCTCCAAAAATTAGGTCTGCATCTGCAGCAGCAAGAAGCTCTCCATCCCCAACCCCTTTGCCTGTCAACTCCAACAGCAAGCGTCCTAATTCTAGTAGTAAGTGTAACTTGCTTCTATGATAGCACTATTAGTTTTCTGTTTTATTGCTGTTGGTAGACTATTAGTTTTATTGCTTCTACATGTTTTATTGCAGTTGGTAGACTATTAGACTACAATGCTTCCTTTTTTATTGTTGTTTGTAGACTATTAGACTCTCACAATAATTTTTATCCTAAAACATGCTTCTCATTTAAATGATTAGGATCATCATCGCACAAAAGTAAAAGGCGCAAACTTAAATCAGAAATTTGGAAAGACTTTGAACCGCTATATGATGGTCCCACACTTGCTGAAGCTCAATGCATTCATTGTAATAAAATTTTTAAAGTAACTCGAGCTGTTGGCACAACTGCTTGCCTTAGGCATTTAGCTAGTTGTGATGGAAAGGCTAGGGTAAACCAGATGATTGATCAGATGAATTCTACTAGTCCAAGTGATGCTTCTTTGAAAGATTGGAAATTTGATCCTGAAGGAGCTCGGCAGGAATTAGTTAAGCTTATTGTGTTGCATGGACTGCCATTTAGCATAGTTGAATACCCAAAATTCAGAAGCTTTGTTGCTAGCTTGAATCCTTGGTTCCCGGAAATATCTAGAATCACCATAAGGTCTGATTGCATCAGTTCATATGAGGAAGCAATGGCATCACTACGAGAAATTCTATCCAAAACAGAATATAGAGTTTCTCTTACTGCTGATTTGTGGACTTCAAACCAAAATTTGGGCTATCTATGTGTTACTTGTCACTATATAGATTCCAACTGGAAGCTTTTTAAGAGGATAATAAAATTTGCTTTGGTTGAAACTCCACATGATGGTAAAACAATGTTTAGTGCAATGCTACGAACAATTCGTGAGTGGAACATTGAGGACAAGATTTTTTCAATTACACTGGACAATGCAACCGTGAATGATTGTTTTGTTAAAGCATTACAAGAAAACCTTGTCTCTAAGGGGCTGCTCGTTCGAAAAGAGAAAACCCTTCATTCTCGTTGTGCAGCTCATGTTCTTAATCTAATAGTGCAAGAAGGATTTAGTGCCTTAGGTTCTGCTATTAAAAATATTAGAGAGTGTCAAATTTATAAAGAGTTTACAAGCTCGGAAGGAAAGGTTTGACAAACTAAGAAAGCAAGTTGGCATCCCTTCAACAATGAAACGACCCTCTTTGGATGTTGCCACTCGTTGGAACTCCACTTATCACATGCTTGATACAGCATACTTATATAAGAGGGCGTTTGAGTCATTAACCATAGAGGATCCTCAGTTTATTCATGAGCCTTTGGATGTGGAGTGGAAATTATCCAAAAAACTGTATGATATTTTGAAAACCTTCTGTAAAGCAACAAAGATAGTCTCTGGTTCAAAATATCCCACCTCAACTTGTTATTTCCATCAAGTTTGGGAGGTGAAGAAACTCCTAGAGATGGAGTCCTCAAGTTCTGATCCAAACATTGCGTTGATGATACGGAAGATGAAGAGTTCTTGAAGGCGAAGACTGGGTCCATGTCGCCGTCCTGGCCTGCACGCCCTCGGCGACTTTAACCAGCTAAGACACATGCACGACGGGGTGCGCGGCAGGCGCGGTCTTCTTTTGCCTTTCTCCTTCCCCGAGGAGGCCTGGCCTGTTCGGGTCAGCCTTGCACGCACAGATTGGTAGGAGTAGCTGGCGCGGCCCGGCTGCTGCTCGGGTGTTTCTTTTGCAGATGAGTAAGCCTCGCTTTATTTTTAGCGGCACCGTATGCTTGGAGGTTGGTCGTGCGGGGTCTGATCTGACATGGCAACGAAGTTGGAGTCCACACGTTGGTCTCTCGAAGGAGGTGAACTGTTTACTACAATTTATTTGGATTGAATTTTAGTCAATTCTGCCAACGGAAGCAACGCATTTTCAGTCTCTCGAAAGAAAAAATTGCCTCGGATTTGGATTCACTTGGGCAAAGCGCCAAATGGGCCGTAGTTCGTTGGCCGGCCCAAAGTACGAACCGCCGTTCGGCCAACTCTACTTTTGGCCATTGAGTAAGCAGGATGTTGGGCCTATTGTATGGATGTGAGGTACGGTACAAAAGGACCGGCCCGTGTCAAAAAAAAAAAAGTAAAGAAACTATCAATCAGGAAAGTGGAAGAACCTTTTTTCTTTTAACGATGGTTGTTCTCAAACAATCTAAAAAGTCCACGATTGCAATCATCGAAACATGTTTTATTGGCAGATAAGTTACACATGCAAAATACAAGAACTGGAAATTGCAGTACGCGTCGGTGATCACACGTTTTGTTCGAGAATGCTCAATGAACATCTGGCCGGTCACCTTGCAACTCAACCTAGTACTCGCCGCGGTGCATGAGCAGGAACACTTCGATCTCAAAGACACTCGTCTCCGGCGTGGGGTTTCCCAGGACCTTGGTGAGCGAGTACCCGCTTGCGAACCTAAACTTCCCGGTGCCGCCGACCACGGCGCGCTCGATGGTGCGGGTGAAGTCGAGCAACGGCCCCGCGACCGACAGCGTGCTCCCGGCGTACTCGCCGGCGGAGAACACGAGCGTCACGGAGGTGGTGAAGCCGGACCCCGCGACGGCGTAGAAGCCCTGGAACCGGCCCACGAGCGCGGACGACGCGCGGTCCGGGCCGTCGCGCAGCTCGTCGTCCAGCACGCCCATCCGCCCGAACGGGGAGCTACCGTCGACCGGGGAAGGCAGGAGGGGCAGGACCGTGGCGTTGGCGCCGGCGAACTTCTCGTGCCCGTAGAGGTGGATGTGCGTCAGGCCCTGGTTGCCGGCGGCGTGAACAGAAGGAGAAGCGGCCAAGATGAGGAGGACGAGAGACAACCCCGACTGCGAGAAGGTTGCCATGGCCATCTACTGCCAAGATCAGAATGTAATGGCTTTTTTGGTAGAGAATCCCAACTTCTGGATTTTTTTATTTTCCTGTAAAGTGATTTTGTGTTTGAAAGTGATTTTTTTTAATTCTCTAAGTAGAGAATTACTTCACAAAATCAACATAAGCTAATTTTTTTTAGCTCTCAGCCTTTTAATTCATTTCAGAGAATCACTCCACAGAATCAGACAAGAATCACTTCTTCTGAAAAACAGTGTTTGACAGAGCTTCTCAAATTTTGACACTGAGAATCAACAGCGTTTGTGTCTGCCAAATGGGCCTAAGTGAAGCTATGATGCTACAGCTCGCAAGGAGAGGTAGGGCTGATCTGCCGCTCGTTCATATACTCCTGGCCGGATGGCGCTCCCGAATCCAGTTGTGTTTACCATGATTTTCAAGTACTGCCAAGTGGTTTATCTTATTCCAGTGCACACGCAACTGAAACGTGCCAGTCAATAGATCGTGGCCGCTGACTTTCGAGCACCACGGCTGTTCCGAGCCTAGTTGCACGAAGAGAATTTGGTTTAAGGAAGAAGAAGAAGAAGAGATTTGAAAATGAGCAACAAGCTAGTTTACATATGGAGAACTATATAGTTAGAGAGGTGTGTCCGTGCCATCCGCTGGTCGATCCGTCGAGTTCTACGGCTCGATTGTCCAGAACACGTGCAAAGATTAATATTCGAAGAAAAGGGGTAAGGCGAAACTGTCACCATGGTTATTACTGCCACTTGTCTCCCACCACGTCCAATTGTCCATGACTCCATGTTCAGTCATCGCCGGCGGCGGCAAGCGCGCTCATGCACATGCGAATATGTGCTCGACTTTGAAGCGGCACACCATACTGGACCGCAACTTCCTTCATACTGGACCGCAACTTCCTTCCAATAGGCTGCTCTAGGCCATTTATTTAAGGTCCACTTAGAACTAACAGGATGAGGAATAGTAGCTCAATAGCTCAAAGTTCAAACTAAATGGTGATAATTATGAAGATTGCTGGAAAATCCATAGGGAAATACCACGTAGTATGACCCAATTTATCTGCACGTGAACAAAAGCAGTGAAATGCACCCTCTTACTTACTCCTTCCGTTTCTAAATTGTTGTCATTGTTGATTTTTAACATAAATTTTGACTAGCTTTTAGTAGCATATATAATAGGTAGATGTTGGAATGTTGAGTCCCAACTTTTTTTTTTAACATACTCTCTCTATTCTTAAATTGTTGTCGTCACTTACTTCTAACGTTATTTTGATCATTTTTATAAAAAAAATAGTTTAAATGTGTAAAATTATAAGTCATGATTCAAATAACTTTGATGATAAAGCAAATTATAATAAAGTATATAATATTTAACATTTTTTAATAAGACGAATAGTCAAAGTTGATATTGAAAATCAACAGCGACAACAATTTAGGAATGGAAATAGGGCCAAAGAATATGAACTAAAATTAGTGAGGACTGTATCGAATAAGAATCGGGCTTAGTTTCTATTAATTTTTGAACTAAGATTTAATAATGACCAAAAAAGTTTGTGAAAGGATCTGCGGGCCGAGCATTTTTATCACCCCTAAATCCCTAAATGGAAAGGGTAAATGTTAATGACTGTTAGTTTCAAATGAAATATATAATTCTTATCTGTATTGAATCTTTTTAAAAATATAAATTCAGGTACAAGGTGCCTTTGAGGGTTGTTTGTCAAAAAAGAAGAATTGCTCCTTCATTCTTTCCTTGAGTAAGTTGTGAGACCACAATTTTTTTTTGGTGATGAATAGAGATTTTGAACCATCAATTAAACATGCATGAACCATAGAACTTTTTTAATTTTAAGATGGTTATTCTCAAACAAATTAAAAGTCAACATTACAGTTGCATCAAACAACACGGTACAGTTTTATTGGCAGATAATTAAGGTACGCATACAAAACAATATAACAGGGGATGGCGGTACACGAGCACGTCGGGTCACATGTTTATTCGAGAACGCTCAAATGAACATCTGACCACCTTATAAACCTTGCCAATCGATATTAAAAAAAAAAGAGAGAAAACTTGCCAATCAACCTAGTACTCGCCGCGGTGCATGAGCAGGAACACGTCGATCTCGAAGACACCCGTCTCCGGCGCGGGGTTTCCCAGGATCTTGGTGAGCGAGTACCCGCGCGCGAACCTGAACTTCCCGGTGCCGCCCACCACGGCGCGCTCGATGGTGCGTGTGAAGTCGAGCAACGGCCCCGCGATCGACAACGTGCTCCCGGCGTGCTCGCCGGCGGTGAACACGAGCGTGACGGAGGTGATGTATCCCGACCCCGGCTGCATGCCCGCGCCGACAATGAAGCCCTGGAACCGGCCCACGAGCGCGGACGACGCGCGGTCCGGGCCGTCGCGCAGCTCGTCGTCCAGCACGCCCATGCTCCCGAACGACGAGTTGGCGCCGAGCGGGGATGGCAGGATCGGCAAGGCCGTGGCGTTGGGGCCGGCGAACTTCTCGTGCGCGTAGAGGTGGATGTGCGTCAGGCCCTGGTTGCTGGCGGCGAGAACGGCAGGGGAAACGGCAACGATGAGGAGGAACAGAGACACCGCCGAAAAGGACGCCATGGTTATCTGCAACAAAGATCAGAATGTACGCTATGCTGCTATAGATAGAGTGGTTCATATACTCCTGCCCGGCCG
This sequence comes from Zoysia japonica, assembly GCA_001602275.1. Taxonomy (NCBI): domain Eukaryota; kingdom Viridiplantae; phylum Streptophyta; class Magnoliopsida; order Poales; family Poaceae; genus Zoysia; species Zoysia japonica. The sequence goes on along the minus strand of BCLF01000044.1, from coordinate 762,431 downwards.
GCTGGCTCGCCCCATTCCAGTTGTGCTGACCATGATTTTCAAGTGGTTTATCCTATTATTCCATTGCAGATGCAACCGAAACGTGGTAGCCAATCAATCGCCGCTGAATTTCGATCACCATGGCTGTTCGGAGCGTATTTGCATGAAGGGAGTTTGTTACAGGGAATTAAGAAGAAGAAGAAGAGGTTACAGAATGAACAAACAGCTTGCTTACATACAGCTAGCTAGACATGTGTGTCGGAGTCTTCCGTTGAAGGAATCATTGCCCTCAACTAAATTCTCACATCTAGAACGTGTTGACAGGAATAAATCTATTGCATGATTTGCGTAGAGTGTAAAGATTAGTAGGAGTATTCAAATAAAATAAGTACAGCTTAAATATGCATAGAGAATTAACTACGTTTATGGGAATCGTTGCCCTCAACTCAATTCTCACAGCTAAATATCCGGGACGCGCCTCCTCTCCTCTCGTGCCCTCTTTCTTCTTTGTACTCCATCCGTTCCAAAATATAAATATTTTTAGATTTATAATTAATAATATTCTATCATATAAAAATTATATTTTTTATTCATCATTAAATAAATTTTTATTAAAAAGTATATTTTTATTTAAAAAATTCTGTAATTTTTTAAATATTATTAAGTAAAAATTAAAAAAATTGACTTTATTAAAACTTAGAAATACTTATATTTTAAAATGGAGGTAGTACTCCTGTGACACGGTGAATTCTCAATGAGCCTTCTTCTCAATTACGTTGAGACCACAAATAAATAAGGTCAAACGAATAATTATCACGTCGGTGGGAAACACGTAGGATGAGAGAATGGAAGGAGAGCAGTTTGTACGGTTGCCAATGTTATTGCTGCCCTTGTCTCCCTCCATGTCCAGTTGTTCGTGACTCCACGTTCAGGCATCGCCGGCGGAGGCAAGCGCGCGCATGGACATGCGAACACGTGATGGACGTTGAAGCGGCCCACCATACTGGGCCGTAGCTTCCTTCCAATGGGCTGCTCGAGACCAGGCCCGGTTAGCGCTAACAGGCTGGGTGCGCCCGCGGCGTCGGCGTAGCTCCGGTGCGCACGACACGACTAGCTTACCAGAAACAAACTGTGTGGAATAGCAGCTCAACAACAATAGCTCGTAGTTCAAATAAAATGGTGATAATTGTGCAGATTGCTGGAAACTCAACAGGGAAATACCGCGTAGTATGACCCAATTTCTCCGCACATGAAAAAAAGCAGCGAAATGCAACCTCTTGCTTAGTAGTACATGTAAAATACACTGTAATGCGATACCAAAATAGATGTGTCCCTTGCACATTTTACTTGGGTATACTTCACTAAATTTATCGCCGGCACACAAGATCTTTGACGTCTTGTGTTTGGTTCATGCACCCACATATATTCCAATGCAGAATATTTGCATCCGGGCACACCAATGCCAAATTGCCCACCCACAGCAACTCCACTTGCACTATAATACTGAGAACACTCGAGTGATAGTTTTACATAATTACTGAAGCCCACAATAGAACAAGCCAGTTGCAGTACAAGTATGCAAGCACAAGCTCAGACTTTATAAGCCATAATAAGCAGAAGCTCCAACCACTCCTGTATCTGCCATAGTGCCATCTCCATTGTTGGGTCCTCCTGTACCTCCGTGTTCGTTAGCCATGTGCGGCGGGGCCGTTCTCGGTGATCTCTACTCCCGGACGGTCACCGCTGGCGATCTATGGGCAGACAGCGGCAGCCGCGAGAGCGGGAAGAGTCGGAAGGGGAAGAAGAATTCTTGGGAGTTCCGTGCAGACGACAGCGATGACTTCGAAGCCGATTTCGACGAGTTTCAGGATGGTGATAGCGAGGAAGAGGTGGATTTTGTTTATGGGAACCAAGGTCGGTCAGTTGAATTGGTCATCTCTGCTTTGTTTCTGATTTTATCTCCTCCTGTGTCGCATTACTGATTTATGCTGCATGATCTGCTTTTGTTTCTTAATATGTTTGGTACATAGTTTCAATAGGCCTTTTGCATGGTTATACCACCATTTGATAATCTTGCATCAGGTTATAGCAGCAACAGAAGATCCAACATATGTTACTGTAGTTCTGGATTCCCCTCCAGTTCCATTTTTTTTTAAAAAAAAAACTGTACTTATGGATTCAACCTTATAAGGAAATCAAAAACTTAATTGCTCTTCCATGACCTTGTTTTTCCATCGCCGTTCTGCAGAGGTACTTAGGAAAAGCTCAAAATTTGGCAGCAGGAAGCGGAAGAAGACCCAGTATCGAGGGATCCGGCGGCGCCCTTGGGGCAAATGGGCAGCTGAAATCCGAGACCCACGCAAGGGCGTCCGGGTCTGGCTCGGCACGTTCAGCACCGCCGAGGAAGCCGCGAGAGCATACGACGTCGAAGCTCGACGCATCCGTGGCATCAAAGCCAAAGTGAACTTCCCTGACACCGTCCCAGCAAGCAAGAGGCGGCGCCGCCCAGGCCATGTGGCCGCTCGAGCAGCAAAGAAGTCTAACAGTTTCTCTTATAACGTCTGTTCAGCCGGCAGCAGTACTGATCTCGCTGTTGCCAAGCTTGAATTGTTACAATCGGTACCACTGCCGATTTCCGATGCAGGGCTTGATTCGTTTGAATTGAATCGGATTTATGGATCAAGGTGCCTTGAAGCAGCTGGAGCATTTCATCATGAGACCGGTGAGGTTGGTGTCGTTTCTGGCGGCGATGACGTGAAGCTTGCTGATGATTTCACGTATTATGAGGAGTACTCGAACTATATGCATCTAGTACCTTGTCTTGAAGGTGATTCATATGAGAATATCTTTGACGGCGAAACCGTTCAGGATGGTATCCACATTGGAAATCTCTGGAGTTTTGATGATATGCTAATGGACCATACTGTTTACTGAGGCACGACAGCATGAAAAAAATCAAGCTTATGAGGACCTTTGATTGTTGGCGCATCTTTCTGTTCATTCGTGGTGCTACTCCAAGTTGATTTTTTTTTTCTTTGCTATCGGAATTCCCATGCTTGATCCCTGTTAAAATTTGTAAGGTGAAAAAAAAAAAACATTTTGAATCAATATGTGTTTCCCTTTGGTTGCTCTGTAATCGCTCCTCAGATGTATGTACCTGCTAGGCAGCACCGACTTCGGGTGCTGCTAAAATTTCTCTGTACAGAGATCTTGTGTTCGTAAATTCATTTCAGCTCGACCTTTCCAACTTTAACCTGGATGACACAACACCCCGGCTCTCAAAATGTGCTCCTGAAGAAAGCTCCTCGTGTTAAAATTCAGAAAGTGCAAGTGCTGAACGGAGAAGATATCTTTGGCGTCAAATTTCTGGCAACGAAGTGGTGTAGAAGCAAAGATGAACATGTTAACCTAATCGACGAAAGGATCAAGAACACTTATTGTTCACTTGTTAAATTAGTATTGTTTCCTTCGCGTGAAGGCTGCCGACTTAATTTTTTAATGGCAATTTGTTCCTTGCGAGGTGAGACCAAGGAATCGTTCCGTTTTTGACGAGGGGAACGGCGAACGAATCTTGATTTGCGAGGTTGGATCCCACGAACTCCTGCGATGCCAGCGATTGCGTCGATGCTTCCCACGGGAGACTGATAAATTATCCATGCGAACATCTGCACGGGTCTACGGGGGCGGACGAGGGATTCAAATCCTCTGCGGTAAAATGTAAGACTGTAGCAAACGGTACAGTAATTCGTGAGAGAGCGAACAGTGTGTGAATAAAGCACTGTAGCAGAACACTGTAGCAACAGTGAAAGGGAATATTATTTACCCGAATTTCAGGTAATTTCTGTAGCAGTTGATCTCAACCGTTCGGTTTTGATCCGAAGACTTAGAAGCTACCTAATTCTATGCACTGTTCATTGTCTGCATTATAACCTCCACCGCAAAGGATTTGAATCCGAGACCGTGCGTGAGGGCATCAATCCGTGTCCGTTAAAGCTTGCATACCCATGTGCGGTCAGGCACTGGCGTACTCAGCGAGTGGGCCAGGTATATCACGGCATATCTAAAATTTTTAGTTTAAATTAGTCTTAATGTATGTATCAGTTAAAGTTTTAATTTTAACAGATATCTAAATAGTAAATATATATAGATAATTCTAAAATATTGCTATATATATATGTATCAGATTTGGTAGGGATGTCAATAATTAAAATTATTTTAGATATTGATATAAATTTATGTTAAAATGCTATTTTTCATCTAAGTATCTAAATGTTTACGTACTTAGTTTACATATATATTAGCCGTTTTACCTAATACTTTTTTCATTCAGTTGTTGCTGCGTCGTGATTTTTAACACTAAATGCATTTAGTTCCATTGAAATCTTTAAGCGAAATACATGAAACATTTAATTTTTTAATTTTGAAAGACAAAATAATTGATAAAAGAATAAAACTTTTGATCTGTAGTGACAGAATACTTGATGTTTTTTTAAAATATTTCTCTCTCTCTTAAGATTAGACTGTATGTTTAGACTAAAGTTTGATGTTTGATAGTATGGAATGACTCTTCGGACATATCAGATGAAAAGATAAGTGCTCTGTAGTTGCTCAGTTTTTTTTCTCATCTAGCCTTTAGTGACTAAAACTGCTTTCATATTTGATGTTGTCTTCGTTCGCAATGCTGAATTTTTTTTTTGAAATTTGAAAGGTAAAAAAGTCAGGGCGTGACCGCGTGAGGCTCCACCAGAGGTCCAGAGTCACTACTTAAGAACTGGAATAATCTGCAGGACCATATGTGCTAAAGTCCAGCCAGAAACTTGCTATAACAAATGAGATCAGTCTTTCATTATAATCTGCAGGACCAAATGAACGAGTTTACAGTGGCACACAGCAGAGTATTAACATCCTACCAATATTGACAAGTGTCAAACTGTATATGAGCAGCGAAACTGCGAAACAATCCAACCACAGCTGTACATTTTCCAAATGTATTTCTTTTCTTGCGAATTCCTGAGAGTATCTTGTTTATGTACATTACTGGATGATAACAGCTGAGCATCCAGCGTATCGTATATAAATGACCTAACGGACCATTTTGGAGAACAGATCGTTCAGGGCAGAGTATAAGGGCTGGGCAGCCCGGGCCTCCACCATCCCAAACAGGATATCTGCTGGGGTTAAATACTGGTCACCGTAGAACCGTAGATTGGTCTCTCTTCTGGTTGTGACAACATTCCCTTCCAGTGAAACTCCAACAAAGGCACCTGTTACTCTTCACAAATTAGTCGTACAGAGGGACACTATACAATGACACCGATCTGAGTTTTGTCTATTGGGAAGAATGAGACTTTGACGAGGCAGGAGTACATCAGAATGTGTTTGGGTTTCTTTATTTTACGTATTGCAACCAGATATTGCTTAAGAATTATTGTTGGTTGAAAATAGAAAGATGAACTGTAAAAAAATAACTCCCAGCTTGTTTTTTTTTCAACTTTCATCGTTTCTATGTTAAGCATGAAACTACATGAATAGCACTATCAAGAGGCAATGCTAAAATTATTACCTTTGCTACAGCTGTAAGTGTAGCATATTCCAGAACCTTTTTCACTGGTTCGAACATCTGCTTCAAAGGCTCTGCCAATTGGCCCTGCTGCAGCACTCAATCCTCCCCCAAGAGAAAGATGGAATTGACTGCTGAATGCCTTGACAGCTTTATCGTCACGAAGTACAATGATAAAATCTGTCAGTTCTCCTCCAATCTGGAAGATACAAAGAAAGGACACATCAAATTCAAATGGAGGTTAATGATCCTAATAACAAACTGAAGTTAAATATCCAATTCATTACAGTGTGCCAATATGTGGAAGTATTTTCGCCCCTTGGTAAAGTGGGTGTAATACTTAAACGCATTTTGATTGAAGTTTTTTTTTGAGAATGATTATGCTGAATATAATTTTACAAATTAGGATCTCACAGCATTTTTATGAACATTTCTGTATGCCTATAGCAAAACAAGACAGAGAGTGTGAAATTTTCTTATCATCGTGGCCTGCATTTATTAATTCATTGTGTTTGTCACTGTGCATATCTCATACTCCATTGATACACCAACAGGAATATTACTCGAAAATGTGACGTTCCTTTATTTTTATGGTAAGCAGATGTCATTTATCTAACAGGCTAATGTACCACGGATACTGCCAGTACACTAAATAAGATGATATTGAGTGGACAAATACCTGCAATCCCCATCCCAAACCAACAGAAAGAATAGCTGAAGGGGCAGACCATGATCCATTTTCTCTGCGGGCAACTACAAGACCAGTGCCAACTTTGTATGTAAGAACTGCACCCGCCTTGGCGACAGTTAGAACCGCAAGCCCCTTTGCTCCCTTGAGAATAGATGAAGGAATGGACTTCTCAGGATTTAATCGAGCAACCTAACATATTGCAACATACAAAATTTAGTCAGCTCTGGATGATAACATTACATCTCATTTGATGGGTAAGCTATCGAACAGACCTGACAATATTTCTTGATCGTGTTTGTCGCCTTGTATACCTCATACTCCATTGATACACCAACAGGTAAGTTCAACCAGCTTCTAGTGCTTGTCCAATCCATGACATCATGTTTTGCTTGCTGCATGGAATTACTATTGTAGTAGATAAATAAGCCCTGAAGTGGCTCAAGTTTCTGATAGCAAGCATCACAAACTCTCTGAGGATCACGAAGTCTGAATTTCATGGGCATCAAGCATCTTCCCTTGGAACAATCCTTGCAGAATATGCTTCCACAGAACCGACAATGGTGTCTTCCGCGGGTCAATGCTGTGAACGGAGAATGGCACTGCATGCAAGCATTGGCAGAGCTATCTGGCAACCACTCCGGTGGATCAGTTAGCAATAATTCCCTATATCTCCTATACAGTAATTCATTTGTTTCATTTTCCTCATTTAATGGTGGTGCGCTTGGAAAACAGACTGATGGGTGGACATCAACAACACCATTCTTGTCAGATTCTAAGAATGATACATCTGTGCTGTAGCTTGGCTGCTGCAGCATATCATCCTCGCTCTTATTTGCACCAGTGACAATTGAAACCAACCCACCTAGAAAGGTCTTCAAATTGACTTTGGGACCTTCTTGCGTTGAAGCAATCGAATCTTCCCTTGAGTAAGCACCTGCTCGCGTTGAAGCAAATGGATCTTCCGTTGAGGAATACTCTGGAAAGTCTGGTTCGAATGATGGCTCATAAAGATAATCCTGAGTCGGATAGCTGCTTCCAGTAACTCTGTTTGCTAAGGAAGGCCCCTGATTGCGGCTGCTTTGAATTGTGGACAGGGAAGAGTACATCATTTCATTTGGAGTTCCCATGGAATCATCTAGAGTTTATGGCACAACAAAGAGACCACCTACAAGTGATAGGACATAAATTGTCAAAAAAAGAAAGACAGATGTAATCATGCAAGGAAGAGAATAAAGAGATTAGCATGCCACACCCGTCAGAGTTCTCTGTTGGATTATCATATCATGAAATTCTTCTTGCTACTCAAGCACTTTTCTTGTGTGTAGTTCACAAACAATAATTTTTTACACAACTTGCACTACTTTTCAGAGAATCATAGGCAACACTATATGAAGTACGCCACTGTCATATATGAAGTAAGCTACTGTCAGTCGAGTCCTATCCCATCTTGAACACTAAGAATTGGAATAGAGTCCATGAGCTCGCAATGGCACACGTTTGTGCCATAAAAAGCTGAAGGCATCCAGCTGAAATTAACCAAGACACAAGCAGTCAAAACAACTATGCCCGAGATTACTTCACAAATAGATACGACTATCATCATGCTAGCTGATTGCGCGTGGTACGGTCAGCGAGACATCGCGACGAACAAATTCGGGGAACCCTAGATGTGGGAGCATCAGATGGGCCGATCACCCAGAGAAACGACAGATAGACCAATTCAAGGACCATTCAAGTCCGCGTCCCTACCCAAAACCAACGTATTCAGATCGCGCGAGCTACTACTCTGCCCCCGATGAAAAAATTATCACAAGGAGAAAAAGGAACAGCGAAGCTTACGCGCACTGGGATCGTAGGGGCCGTGCGGGCTCTCAGTCGTCAGTAACGTCGCGGAATCGGAGGAAGATGAATCAACTCCCCCCGGCGGCGTCCTCGTCGAGGTGGGATTGGCTTCTTCCGGCGGCAAACGGCAGCGGGGACGATGGCGTTTGGAAGCAAGGTGGCTGTTTTTTGGGGATAAGTTATCGCTGTTATCGGGTTTCAGTTTCCCAGACGGGTCCGTGGGAGGATGGCGGTTAGCCTCAGATATATGGGTCCCGGATTACGATAACGGGTTGAGCATTTTTATGGGCTTGCTAGTAATGCTGCCACACTGGGCCGACAGGGCCACGGTATTTGGGCTTGAATGCTTGGTTGGGCGGGCTTTTTTACTAGTACTACGGTGACGGGCTTGCCATGCCAAGATAATATTTTTCTCTTCTAAAAGAAAAAGATAAATGTTTTCCTTTTTCTTGGAAAAATATCAATACATAAATATATTCCTCCTATAAAAATAGCTTGTCATCTTATATCAAATCCAAAGAACAAATCTGGCTCGGTTAATATCATCTTGAGAGTTTTTTTTAGCGAATCGTATCATTTTGGGAGTTGAGATGCTGTAGTACGGCTGGCAAACTGTTTTTTAAGGTAACTGACAAACTGTTTTTGTGGCCGGTATAGTCAGAAAGCCAACATCTAAAACACAGAGCCATTTGTGCTATGGATTCAAATGATAAAAAAGAATCGACTTGCACCTTCAGAAAAAGTGATAAAGTACATACAAGTTCATTGATTCTACAGCTGCTACAGATCATTGATTTCAGTTCGATGACAATATTTCTCAAACACTGAACGAAACAACTTGTCTTATTTTTCCTGCAGTCTGCAGAAGAACAATCCATTCCAACGGCACATGACATTTTAAATGGATATTGCACCTCAAACAGCCAGCAAACAGTACATTCAAAATGGACACTGTTAGTCTAGATGCATTTTTTCCTGGTATCACATTTGAAGGGCCATACCGCCAGCATGGAAACTGAATTAAACATACGCATCAGGACCTCTGAGTTTACTCAAAAGATAATTTTCTTTCTCAACACTCAGGATGATGAAAAAATTTCATTTGGGGACAAAAATGATAATCTTATTTCTCAAACACCAGAGAGCTACTAACACCTTAGTAATTGGCAACCTGATCAATGTGTGCTACGAGTCATTTATCCATCTCCCAGATTATGCCACCATCCTCTGTCATGTAGCAATAAACAAGAACGAGATAGTTACAAAAATGCACAAGCAGATTTTCTTTCAGATATAGTATCATTATACAGTTCATAAAACCATAGAGTGGTCTCTTCTGCCATGTAGCATGACAACGCACCTTTGATCTTTTTGTTTATCCACACCTCAAGCAGCATTCCTGCGCCAACTCCAGCAGCGCATACTGCACCATAGAAGGCCAATGCAGAAGGTAAAGATCGTCGAGGCAGAAAATAACACTCAGGGACTTGTCTAATCTTCTTTTGAAGACGCTTCTTGACGACTGGTTGGCTCGATTCAGTCACTGCACCCCCAACTGTTTTCCAGTCCACATTCTTCAGCATATCCTTCGAGTCCTCGCTACCCATTTTGAAGCTGTCTGTTCATAAATTCTAATCAGAACTGGATAAAGAAACGGCATCATCATCGGCCTCATATTTGGACCTTAAAGAATCAAATACATATTCTACAAAAATTACTAGGAACATCGAACAAACTAATAATCATCTCTTGTACTCCCCTCCGTCTCTATTTAGTTATCGTTTTAGGTGTGAGCACGGGGATTAAAGATGGTGAAAAAGGTGGAATGCGCTGAAAACGAGGAGGAAAGAGATAGAGATAGATGTATTGGGAATAGAAAAAGTTGTATTGAGAAGTGAGAATGACAAGTAAAGGGGGGGAACTTGTGAACTCTAGAATGACAAGTAATTGGGGACGGAGGGAGTAGTCAACTAGCACATTTGCTAACTAGGCTCCAGGTAGTGAGTGGATATGGGGAATAAATAAGCCAGGTATCTCCAATGGCACTACAAATTCCTCTTTTCTGAAGCAAATGCCACCAGAATTAAACATTTTGTAGAACTCAGAGTAGATGAGGTGAAATGATGAAGCAATTCACCAGTATATACCAAGACCAAGCCTATAACCAGACTCCAGCATATGATTCTCTTTTTCATGGAACAACCAACTGTCTACATCACTGATTAGCCTAGTCCTATCTAAATTCTCTACACTGATAAAAAAATTGGCATAATCTCACAGTTATGAAATGCAGCATACAGAAGCCGAATCAATACACCAGTGGAGCAGACATATCTACGGATCAATCCACAGCCATGGGGAGAGGTACGGAAAAGGCATCCTGCGCTACCTGTAGATGAGAGAGAAATCCTGACCTGAGCGAAGTGAGCGGCGGCGGCTTTGTAGGTAGTGGAATAGCGCTTGGCGCAAGATTCGGCTGTTAGGCTGGTGGGGAAGGACTACGGCCGAGCCGGTGATGGGCGGCGAGTAGGGGGACGGCTGTGAGTTGGAGAGGCTGGCGGTGGAATGGACCGACGACGGCGAGTAGGGGGACGACTGCGGGCTTGCGGCCGGAGGAATTGGTCCGGGACTCCGGATCCGTCACCCATGTATCTTTTGGATTTGATTCTTTTTTGCAAGAAAAATAGCAGAACAATATGCTCTCCATCATTAAACCAAATTTCTATTTGCGAACTAAATCCATATAAACAATCTGATTATGCATTGGTCATTTTTTCACACAAAATGTGCTGTTTGGAGGCTGGTTCAACAGTTATTTTCTCGAGTCTAATGTTACGTATTTACTCAATTCATCTCAAAATAAGTATAATTTTTTTGACTTACATATCATTTATTTTATTCACGATATTTTTAATAATAAAATAAAACTTCATATTTTTATATAAGATTAATGGTCAAACATTATGTTTAAAAATAAAAGATAATATTTATTATAGGATCAGGGAGTACAATTCAACTGAGAAAAAAGGAAGCAAATTTTCTGCCGTCCAAGCCGATGGAGGTAATGTTCGAAAAATGAGTGCAAAAAAGGTCAGAGATAATCTCCTAGAGAAGACTACTCCATGATAACATTGTGTAGTGTCATATAGGATACCCTTTAGGCTGTGTTTGGCTGACTGAATCATTTCGGTTTCAAAGACCAAAACGAGTGAATCAGCTGAATCCTTTCTAGTTTAGGTGAATCAGCTGAATAGTTTCTAGTTTTTGACCTGCGTGGGTGAATCGCCTGGAACCGAGTTTCACGGCTGAATCGAATGTCTCGTATACACTTAGAAATTTTTAGAGAATTCAAAAATAGTTTTCTCTAAATTTTTTCAAAGTTGTTCCATTAAATTCGTCTTATCGAACTCTTTACATAGGTGTCTTTCAAGTTATTTTTAAAGTTTTTTTAAGTTATTTTATTAGTTTTCAAAAAAATTTAAAATTGTTTTATTAGTTTTTAAAAATTTTTAAAGTTGTTCTGATATTTTTAGTATTAATACAAGAAGGAAGGGTATATTAATTATTTTCAATCTTCCTGCTTGCTTTCTTGAATCCGAGTCACTAAAAATTTGTTAAACGGTTTCTAAATTGATTTTATTTTTAACTAAAAATGTTTCGACTGAAACGAAACATTTCTAATTCTTGATAATCGGAACCGTACCAAACACATCTTTAATTGCTTTGTATAATCAATCCTTCTATGTGAATTCACATCATTATATCATTTTACACCAACAGCGAGTAAATTTATTTCCTGAATTTTTTTTTTACAAATGCAGAGAGCAAAAATGTATATTTACGTGCACGATGAAAATTCAAAACTTACTCACAAAAAACTGAAGAAGAGGCCTGCTCGCCCAAAGAAAAGCCCAAATAAAGGCCGTGGTCCTAAATCCACAAAACATCTGGGTTAGGGTTTGTATCCCAAACGCGGCGGCCTGTATAAATTATCGCATTCCCAACACCCTTCTCGATATCGTGCGCCGCCACCTCCCGCATAGTGCCGCCCTCTTCATCCTCCGGCTCCCTAGCGCACAGCGCACGGGCCGTAACCCCAGTCTCCGGCGGCGACGATGGCGGCGGCAGCGGCCGGTGCCCCCCGGGTGATGTCCCAGAAGGAGGAGGCCATCAAAATGATGCTCGCCGCGGACGTCCACCTCGGCACCAAGAACTGCGATTACCAAATGGAGCGCTACGTCTTCGAGCGCCGCACTGATGGTATGAGACGAATTCCCGCCCTGTCTTGTCACGGTCCGACTGTAATATCTAGTGCCGTCACGTTGGATGGAGCCTTTGATACAGTATATCAGTTGTCTTGTATTTATATATTGTTCGCATGGACATACTTGCTGTAGTAATAGAGTTACGACAAGAAGTTCAACGTGCGTAATTGCGTGGACCCTTAGGTTGGTGAAAATGTTCATAGACGAGTTTTGTTCAATCCTATGAAACGTTCTCCTCGGGTATTCTTTGAATGATGTAGAACAGGGGCGGACCCAGCCTATTTTAGTGGTGTCACGTGACACCAATGAACTTTGGTAATTTCCATTAGAAGTGCAGCTTTATTAATATTTATTTGCTTGATGATACTAAATATGATGCAAGTGACACTATTGAGTATTTTGTCTGCATCCGCTACTGATGTAGAATATCTCAGATTTAGGCTATTGTCATAGGTGCAAGGCTTCTCTAGCATGAAAATTTTGGATAGGTGTGGACCGTGATGTACAGAATATAGATGTAGTTCAAGAAAAACATTGCTATTCAAAATATGTTCTCATGACTGAACAATTCACTAGCTTACTGCAAGTTAATACTGGCATTTCTACTCCCTATCCCACAGGTATTTACATCATTAACCTTGGACAGACCTGGGAGAAGCTTCAGTTGGCTGCGAGGGTCATTGTCGCAATTGAGAACCCACAGGACATCATAGTGCAGTCTGCTAGGCCTTATGGCCAGAGGGCTGTCCTCAAGTTTGCACAGTACACTGGTGCTCATGCCATTGCTGGCAGGCATACTCCTGGTACATTTACCAACCAGTTGCAAACCTCATTCAGTGAGCCGCGCCTTCTTATCCTGACTGACCCTAGGACTGATCATCAGGTAAAGATTCTGTTGAAGTAGTTTGTAACTTGGTTTATCAATCAAGGTCTCTATTAAATCTGCTTATGAAACTGTCTACAGCCCATTAAGGAGTCAGCTCTTGGAAATATTCCCACCATTGCTTTCTGTGACACGGATTCACCTATGCGCTATGTCGATATTGGCATTCCCGCAAACAACAAGGGAAAGCAGAGCATCGGTTGTTTGTTCTGGTTGCTTGCCAGGATGGTCCTGCAGATGCGTGGTACAATTCTTCCCGGACACAAGTGGGATGTCATGGTAAATTTACATATTCCAAACTGTCATCCTTCATGCAAATGTTTGGCTTTTATAAGGTGTAACATATGTTCCATTGATATCTAACCCTGCCTTTTGTTGCTTGTAGGTTGATCTATTCTTCTACAGGGACCCAGAGGAAGCAAAGGAGCTGGAGGAAGAAGAAGCCATTGTTGCTCCTGACTACGGTGCAGTTGCCGAATTTTCTGCCCCGGCAGGTGATACCTGGGGTGGTGAATGGGGAGCTGGTGTAGCTGCCCCTGCCCCTGCACAAGCTGCGGTTGAATGGACAGCTGCTTCAGGTTTTTCTTTTCTTTCACATCAATTATTAAAATTTAAGTGCCTGCCAAAGGGGGTTCTACCGTGGTTACGTATTTCCAATATTACGTAGTTTGAATAGCATGTTCAATTCTGTGCGCAAAGAATTGGACATTACTTGGTTTAAGCTTGAAGCTGACATCACCTTAAGTTCTATCTATTTTTTTTATTAAACACGGTTTGATGAGACATGGAGTACTCCAGGGTACTAATGGTGTATTTTTGAATTGCAGCTCCGGCTGATGGTGTGTGGGATGCGGCTGCTGCACCTCCTGCTGCCGCCCCTGGATGGGAACCCATTGCCGCACCTGTCGCACCCACTCCTAACTGGGAGTAGAAGAGTATTCACGCATGGCTGATGCGTTAAAGGCTGAGTTACTTGTACTCGAAATTTGTTGGTAGACACTACTTGAGTAGCTTGAATTTTTGCAGTACGAGTTAATGTTAGATGCAAGTCAATTTTGTGTTCTTGACTCTGCTGGGAAGGAGAGCAACCCGACCTTTCTGTTACAATCATGGATAGCTTTGATTATAAGCGCAATTTGAGAACAAATGTATCTCTTCGGCATAGTTGTCCGTTTTGCTTGCTCTCATCTTTTTGCTGCCTTCTTGACGGATCAGGATCGTCTGATGGTTCTGATTAACTTGTACGGAGTATTTCCTTAGTGAAAGCTTGTACTTCTGGAAACTTTTGGTTGGATTCTGGCTCATTTAGGGGATTGTTTCAAAAACTGGATTTCGTAGTTTCGGAGATCCGTTATGTGGGCCGAAATCGGTAGCAAACTTTCACGGATCGTTTGACAAGTTTTCTGTCGCTTATTTCGCGAGCGATCAGTGTCATCTCCGCAAGAGCAGAGGAGTGCACACGACGCGCCCTGGCTCTGGATGGCCGGCTCGTCGGTCACAGCAGGGGATTTCACCGACGCTCCAGCAGGAGCAGACGCAGTGCACCATGGCGAGCTCGAGCTCCGCGTTAAGCATCACGATCACGTGCTCGCCCCGCCGCCCCGGCCTCCTCTCTCGCTGCCAGCCCGTAGAACACCGGCCTCCCCACCTGCAAATCCAACACAACCCAATCATCAGAGCCATTCCGTTCCATGACCGCCCGCCCGCGCGCCGGCCGCCGAGAACACGTCGGTGCCCCGCCGTCCCCCAGCACTGGCACAGCCCCGCCCACCGCCTTAACAACTTGCGACTTCCACAATTCGTCATGGCTGACACCCCGCACTCGCACTCGCAGTAAACTGCCTGTGCGTGGCGCACATGGCTCCCCCGCCGCGCATGTCAGGAGGTAAGGTAAATGTGGCGTTGTTCGTCACTCTCTAAAGGCACGGCCGGCAGGTCGCCAGAATCTTACCTCCTCGAGCACGGGGATGGTGGCCGGCGGGTAGTCCACCTGCCGCGCGCCGTGGTTGGGCCATCAAAACGCCCGTAACAGAGCGCAGAGTCAGAGCATGCTGATGACTGATACGGTAATACCACCAGGTTACCAGTACGAGTCCGACCCAAGATTAACGCGTAACCACGGCGGCGACTGTCAGCACCGGTGGTTACGCCAGTCCATCACCGTCCTCGGCGACGACGAGGACGACGTCCTTGAGCAGGGCCCGTAGGGTCGTTATGGTTATGGACTTGAGCCGCCACTCCACGTCGTGCATGCCCAAAAAAAAAAAAAACAGCCGTTTGATCACCAGAAAGACTACTGTCTACTGAATGAACAGGTGAATGCAGATGCGATTCAGTTACGCAGTTATCCTCGGCCGCAGGAGGACCATCAAGCTCTCGCTCGTGCAAGTACTGATGCAATTCAAGGCTAGTGTCCTCGTGGCAGGACGGGAGTAGGTCGCCGTCGTTATTCTGGAATCTGGGAGCAGGTTTTTGGCGTGGGATTCGCCGCCCTAGAGCCTGAATCAGGCAGCCGGACGCAGACTCGTCCTTGCTTCGCCATGAGGCCCATGACTGTTCCTGAAGTTGGTTGCTCCTGAAAGCAAATCACGAATCGTAAGAGTAAATTTTTCTATAAAATTGAACTGGTTGTTATGAAATTTTTTTATATTCTACTATGAAATTCCTGGTTTTGAAAGAGTCCTAGTTTCTTTTCTTTTTAGCTTGAAAGACAGAAAGAGCCCTAGTTCTATGGGTGCCGGAGAACATGCTAGTGCTGTGCGATTCAAGATCCAGAGATAGTTCAAAGAATTTATGGGCCGCTCTTTATGTACCTTCGATGACAAGGACGGGTCCAGCTTGGACTTTGGGCTAGCCGCCTCCCTGAAGATCAATATGACAAGAAAATACGCTTTCAGGCTATCAGCCTTCAGTATTTCAGATGGGAGGAAAAAGAGGTCTGAATCAAGGCTCCTGTTGGACAGGCGATCCACTCCCAGCGTGAAGATCATCGTCAAATGACATTAACCATTCAAGGTTCACCAACCGTGGAGCAATCATCCTGCGTGGACAGTCAGATCAGTTTCATACGTAACATCTGAAACGAAAAGGAAAGACTTTATTTGGCATCCCGATATATAAGTCTCAGAGATATATATTTCAGACCTCGCTGAAATTTATCTGCTAGTTACTAAAGTTAATTAGGACCAAACCATAAACAATCTTTATCCCAAAGAAACCACAACACTGTCTGCTGCATAGGCTAATCGAACCGATATATGCATAGGCTAATCGAACAGATATATTCAGAAAACACAGGGAAATTCAGATGGCCCCATTTGAATCATTCATCGTTAGCTTGTGCTCATCCTCGGATAAATGAACTGCATGTGACGCCTGCTGAAAGAGCGGAGCGATCCATGGAGCCCCTAGACACAACTGAAAGGAGGCCCCATTGAAATCAAGATAAGCCCCAAATCGGGGGAACAGCGGATTACTGTTCAATAATTTTGTTGTGCACAGCGGAAAGCATTCAAGGTTCGCAGTAGTAATAACATGTAACATGGCCATCTACGTAGGGTTCCACAGAAATGAAGGCAGGACTAGTAGATACACCGAGTAGTTGAGTGAACAGCAAATGGGAGAGATAAAAATGAGGAAGAAACCTCCTCTCTGGCCTCGCGATTGGAGCAGGAAACTGAAAGCGAAAACCTCATGCAGGAACGAATTGGGTGTGCTTCTCTGAGGACTGCCTTGCAATCGTATCTTGCAAAGGATCAAGGCCTAGGGGCATCACATGTCGCCAGATGATAGGCTGAACAAGGAGCAGGATAGGCGGCATTTTTTTTTTTTTGCTGAACAAAGTCACTGTGCCAGTATTTCATTACACCAAACGTGTGTCCTTGGCACTAACAGATTTTTTGTCGAATGCGATGCATTTAATAAAACAGTTACAGTCCTTTTCAATCCAGTACTGTACTACTCCGACGTCCTCCACTCAGCTCAGAGGGCCATGATTCACAAATCATCAGCCTGTCACAGAGCTGCCTGCAGACTTCAGAATTCAGAGCTAGGAGTAGGGGTGTGTCCGGGGACTGAATATCCGTCAGGCAAGGAAAACTACTCCCACAACACTCCTGCATTGGAAATTCAGAAGAAAAAAAAAATCTAACCAAACCTGTACAAATTCAGCGAATGTCAGTTTACGAGCAGCAACAAAAAAGTTCAGATAAAACCGTCACTTTCCACTGGGCATGCATGCATGGACCCTCGTCACCGTGATACAAATGGCCAGCAGCCATTGGACCATGTGTTTGCTGTTCAACATTCTCCACAGCACAGCACTCCTAGCAATCTCCATGTGCCCTGCGTATGTTCCGACGTCGCAAAATTGGAGAGACACATCTTTTCAAAGTTCAAACCCACGTCTGCGTACGACTGAACAGCGCGCGCTCCTCCTTGCTCCTACCATGTGCGAGGCTTTGCCTCGCCCACGTTTATCAGTTACTACTCCGATCGATCCCGGTGCATGCAGCAAGTTAAGAGATTGTCATTAATCCGGCACCCCGATCGATGACGGATAGATACGACCATCAGCTGCTCGAAAATATCCTCCTCAACCGATCACCTATGGAACAACGTTCAAGGAGCTCCCAGGTTGGGTTATGCTTTTCTTGTCAATGCCTTTTCCTTGACAATTTTGGTGCTCTAATACTAAATAGTTCATTTTCTTGAAGCAGCAAGGTTACCCAGATCCAGCCGGTCTCTTTGCCTTCCAACGGCCTGGAGGTAGTGCACTTGAACTTTTGTTACTTTGATTGTTTGTATCTCACTGTTTTTTGCGTAAAAGGTACCTGATGTTACTTTCCCTTTTTTTGGTTTGCAGCTTCATATGCTCAGGTTGGTGTCTGAATGATTTCTTTGGTGATGTTGGTTGACCAGCAAATTCATTAGGTAAGTATTTTTGCTGTATGATTGTGGCTTATTCTATTCCTTTGAACACTAATACAAAGCATTTGCATTTGGTACATCTAGATGGGAAGATCTGCAATGATTGCAGCTGCATTTGGTGAAAGTTTACCCCATGGATCTATTTTCCAGTGACAGGATCATTTTGCTATCCTCATTTGTTTGTTTGTATTACAGAATCATGAGTGTAGCAGTTTTAATTTTTTGAACTGGGCACTTAATAGGTACACAGTACTTTTCATTTGTGATCAAATTTGTGTCACTACATTGCGTACTTCTCTTGATCCAATTTGCAGCACTACACACAAAGGTATGTTCTTGCAAATGTGAAGTTAGTTTTTTTTTTACATTGACAGGTGGACATGTACAAGCAACACATACACTGTATGGATTGTTTTTTTTATCTTACCACTTTCCTATCATGTATTTACCACTAATTAGAGAAGAACTCATGAGTGCTAAAATATGCAACTACATCTTCTTTCTCTCAGTTATCACTAATTAGACAAGAACAATCAAAGTCGTGACTCATGGGATGGACATTACTAAGAGTAAGACAGTCTTGTAATTTTTCCTTCTTAGTTTTTTGTTTCTCTTTTTACAAATTTGGTTTTATATTTACAAGTTGTGTGCTAGCCTAAGAAATGCTAATATTACTTGGTAAGTCACTTGTGCATGCTGTTATGAAACTGCTTGTTGATTTTTAGAGTAGCATATTTGTACACCCTATTTTTTATAAAATTATGGTCATATTGCATATAATGGCAGCTTCCTGGTAAAACTATTTTGGGGTATCTGAAGTT
>BCLF01000044.1:697812-742974 GCA_001602275.1 Zoysia japonica | reverse complement strand
AGCACTAGTGTTCCTATTATTAATTTCAATCCTCAATTCTAGTGGTCCTAGTATTTCAATCCTTTTACTTCTGAATGATAAATTTTACATGCTTCTCTAGAATAATAATGTACAAGAGATTATCTCAAGGGGAAAGAAAAAGATAGGCAAGAATACTTACAATTTACTTCATTGCCCCTCTGTTATCTTGATATTGCACAATCTTACTCTGATGTTCTGAGAAAACTATACTCCCAGCCTGATGCATATGAACTTTTATTTTCAGGTGAGAGTTAATAGCTGGAAGGATCCTGACGCATGCAAATAGAGATTAGATTAAAGTGCTCATGATGTATTGTTTTAGACATCCTAGTTAGAGATGAAAATTTTTGTAAGAACTCTCTAAGAATTGATCATTTTGTAAAGAGTACAAGCAAACCATGAGTTGTGGCATGTCAAAATTTGATGGTTCTAATATAAATTAAGCTTTGTTCAGTATATACGTGTTCATAAGTGTGCATTATTACATGTTTGGCTGATTTGTTGATTGCTGATATAATTAATGTTTATTGTTGGACTGCCTGCTATTTGGCATTGGATTGAATGGTAATTGATTGTTAGTTGCTATAAGTATCTTATAGCGTCATACAGTCAGCTGATATATATATCTTATAGCATCCAACAGTCGGACCTTATAAGTGGTCGGTTGCTAAAAACTTATAGCGACGTCATTATCAACGACAGTCCGAATCGGTTGCTAAAAGTTTTTAACGACGGATCGTCGGTCGTTATAGCGGTTTTTAATGACAGAAAAGCAGTTGTTATATATGGGCTGTGGTACAGTGTAAATTGATACGATGCAAATACATTTTATATCACTGTCCTTACAACGACTTAGTATCCCTGACTTCGTGCCACCATGCAATCAACTGCACGAAGTCAATCCCCTCTGCCACATGCTCTGTGTAACTAAGTTTGTAAAAATTAAAATAATAATTTTATTTCTTTTCTAGATCCCACCGCGGGAGTCTGACAAATTGGCACATCTACTCTCACACGTCCACGAACACAAAACCTCACCCAAAATCTGTTCGCTATCTTTTATGTAAGGCCAGAGCCCTGCCAAAATATTCCAAAATAAGGGTCCCAATTCTCTCTATTTCTTTAACGTAGTAAACAAAACAAACCTCTGTATACATACAAACAGAGAATCTCTCTCTCTCTCTCTCTCTCTCTCTCTCTCTCTAGTCTTACCTACTAGCCAAAACAAAAAACAAAAATTCACTGTCAGTAGAAAACAAATCCCCAAGCCTTCAAGCCTCGATTATTCTATTCCTACGACCCTTGTCCTCACCCTCCCACGATCGCATCTTCAGTAACCATCCTTCCAAGTCTAAACCTCTCAAAATCTTTTGAATTATACTCTATAATTTTCTGAATCTCTCAAACCAGATGGGCCAAAATGCAGACAAATAATATTTAGAAAAACCCCCCCCAGAAAATCTCCCATTCTCTCCTATAACATCCCGAACCCCCTGCCTTATTCCTCCAGTCTCCCCCTCTCCACACCTCGCGGCGAGCACTCGACAGTCGACACTGCCAGTGGCGACTCCGGCCCCTTCGATGCGCGCAAGCTGCCGTCTTTCCTCGTGAGATCGGCGCGCATCTGCCGCTCGCTTCCTCTTCCAACCCATTCCTCCGGCTCCGGCACATCACCGTTTCGCGCCGGCATCTCACGCTTTCTCCCGGTTTCCTGACCCTCCGCCGTTCTCTGACGCCTCCATCCGCCGCGCGCGCACCGGTGCTTTTCCGGCACCGAATCGGAGGTATCCGCGCGACCCCGTCGCGCGCGCGGGATCCAGCGGACCGGGAGCGGGGAAGGGACAGTGACGCCGGGGGCGGGCAATGGCGGCGGTGGCGGCCCCGCTCTGCACAAGGCACGCCGCAGCGGCCTGCGAAGCCGACGAGCACAAGCCGAAGCACTGCTGCGGCGCCGGACGCGGAGGCGTGATGTTCGGCCAGCGCCGCCATCCCGGCGCGCGGCGGCGTGGCGCGGCGCGTTCTGGTGAGTCGACACGCATTCGCTCATTCCGTTGCATAATGTCCTTTGTTCGTTTGCTGGATCATCGGACGACCGTACGCGCGAATCCGAGTGGAAATTTTCAGAGCATCGGTTGTATCGCCCGGGGTAAAGGTGCCAGTTTTATCCTGTATGGGCGCCAGGGCTCACGTTGTGCGTGCGTTGTCCGTGATGCCAGTGTTGAATTATTTCCCGGATTGTGCTAAGGATCTTGGTATAGTGCGCTGTAGTGTATTCCCCTGCTCGTGCTTGGGATGCATTCGCTTGTGGTTACTGGTGAAATGGTGGCCTTAACATCATTTTCATTATGCTTGGCTGGCTCTGCCTGTTTGCATATGCTTGGGATGCATTCGCTTGTGGTTACTGGTGAAGTAGGAGTATCAAACTCCAAAATGCTTATCAATCGGCCACTATGAGATCAATTACGTGTCGTGTGGTTTAACTCTTGATGCCATCATTTGAATAGTCAAGCAAACTTTTCTACTCCTACTCAGCTTATTTGGCATGACCAAGTTTGTCCTGCCCCATGGGCATCTCTGATAACCTCGTGTATATGCATCTAGAGCATCTTATTTACATGCCTCTTCAATTTGCCTTTTATTTGTTGTATTTTATTTTCATTCAAATCAATCAAACAAGGATCTCACAAAAAAAAATGGTTTACAGGAATGACCATGGCTGTTGCGTTGCAAGTTGAAAGAGGTATTATCGAAAAGAAAATACCTGATATTAAACAAAGGAGGGTAGTTGTCACTGGCATGGGTGTGGTGACACCATTGGGCCATGATCCCGATGTGTTTTACAAAAATCTTCTTGATGGTGTTAGTGGAATAAGCGAGATAGAGAGATTTGACTGCTCCAACTTTCCCACGGTAATACAAAACTTATGATTTCCCTTAATTTATAGGATGGCACCTCTGCCAGTCCTGTGTTTTGATCTAATATTTGCACACAATGATTGATACTTGGACTTTAATACAGAGAATTGCAGGAGAGATAAAATCCTTTTCTACAGATGGTTGGGTTGCACCTAAGCTTGCTAAGCGGATGGACAAATTTATGCTGTACCTGATAACTGCTGGGAAGAAGGCATTAGAAAATGGTGGGCTTACTGAAGATATTATGAATGAGTTGGACAAAACCAGATGTGGGGTTCTTGTGGGTTCTGCAATGGGTGGCATGAAGGTTTGTTTCTCAAAGTATAATAATATAATTTATATCTCAACAAATTATTTGTAGGGAAGGGGAGCCCTAGCGCAGCGGTAAAGCTATTGCTTTGTGACCATGAGGTCACTGGTTTGACTACTGGAAACAACCTCTTACATAAATGCAGGGAAAGGCTGCATACAAAAGACCCAAAGTGTTTGGACCCATCCCCGGAACCTGCACAAGCAGGAGCTACATGCACCGGGCTCCCCTTTTTAATGAATTATTATTTGTAGACATCAGTTTCCCATAGTTTCTTACAAGTTACACACTGCAATGTAAAGCAGGTTTTTAACGATGCGATTGAAGCACTGAGGGTCTCTTACAAGAAAATGAACCCATTTTGTGTTCCCTTTGCAACTACAAATATGGGCTCTGCAATCCTTGCAATGGATCTGGTGTGATCTAATATGTCCTTTCATTCTTTTGTGCGATTTTTGCATGTAGTAACAGTAACCATGGTTCTCAATGGCTCGCACTTTACATGGTTAACAGGGATGGATGGGGCCAAACTATTCTATTTCCACTGCTTGTGCGACCAGTAACTTTTGTATCCTCAATGCAGCAAATCACATTAGAAGAGGGGAAGCTGTAAGTAGCTTAATCTTAACATGTTCTCTTCTGTAAATACATCTTGTTTTTGACCTTATTTTCAACGTTTTAGGATGTCATGCTATGCGGTGGTTCTGATGCACCGCTTATCCCAATTGGTAAGGGCTCTAATTCTTTATTTTATTTTGGTTCTTTGCAGTTTCATGTGTTCCTTTATATGCAGGATTGGGAGGTTTTGTGGCATGCAGAGCTCTTTCACAGAGAAACAATGACCCAACAAAAGCTTCCCGGCCCTGGGATGTGGTTAGTATATTTAGCAGTGCAAAACCTCATTTCGTCACTGTAGCCAAATGTTTTACTTTATGCATATTCTCCCAGCCTAATTTTCTTTTCAAGAGATAAGTTTCATGACTAAATTCACTATGGTAAATTTATTGCCTAAATTTAGTGGATCATAATTGTCATCATTTTGTACATCCCAATATGGCACCACCCTATGAACTTTGCAGGCTTAGCTTGATCCACGTGCTGTGAAAGATTGTGATTTGTCTTTTGCATTACAGGACCGTGATGGTTTTGTTATGGGGGAAGGAGCCGGTGTTCTCGTATTGGAAGAAATTGAACATGCTAAGGTTTTTCAATCCTGCTGTTTGTTTCCAGTTGGGTCACCTGATATTTTTGTGCAAATATCATATCTTTTCTTTCCTGATATATGTGCATGTTTCTCCAGGAAAGGGGTGCAAAAATATATGCTGAGTTTCTCGGTGGAAGCTTCACTTGTGATGCGTACCACATGACTGAGCCACACCCTGAAGGTAGATCTATATCTTAACATTGTTGTGCCCAGCCTTCTTTTTTGCTAACTCATTTTGATGCTAATATTTTCATTGATTCAATGTCAGGAAGAGGGATTACTCTCTGCATCGAAAAGGCACTAGATGATGCAGGGGTATCAAGCAAAGAAATCAACTATGTCAATGCACATGCAACATCTACACAATCGGGTGACTTGAAGGAGTTTGAGGCTATTGCACGGTGTTTTGGGCAGAACCCTCAAGTATAACACCTAATCCCAGTAATGCTACAGTAGCTTTCTGAAGTAAACAATCTAAATGCCATTTCTTTCCGGGGTGCAGCTAAGGGTGAACTCAACAAAATCAATGACTGGACATCTTATAGGAGCAGCTGGTGGAATAGAAGCTGTTGCTTCTATACAGGTATTGGGTCTTTTTCTGTTGACAGTGTCTGATGATTCCGGGTGCAGTATGATTATATCAGTTTCATTGTAAACATGGTGAGCTCATTATGGTTCATCTGATGATTTAATGCAGGCTATAAGAACTGGTTGGGTCCATCCTAATCTCAACTTAGAAAACCCAGAAAAAACTGTGGTAAGCCTCCTCTTCTCCTAAAGAGGAAAATGTACAGTGAAATGAATGTTCCAGACAGCTTTCTTAAACTCCATCGGAGCTAATGCAAATGTTTAATTGTCAATGTTGATACAGGACACAAGCCTCTTGGTGGGATCAGAGAAGGAGAGGTGTGAAGTGAAGGTGGCGCTATCAAACTCATTCGGGTTTGGTGGGCA
The DNA here is from genome assembly GCA_001602275.1 of Zoysia japonica. NCBI lineage: Eukaryota > Viridiplantae > Streptophyta > Magnoliopsida > Poales > Poaceae > Zoysia > Zoysia japonica. The sequence goes on along the minus strand of BCLF01000044.1, from coordinate 737,569 downwards.
CAACTCATCAATTCTGTTTGCGCCTTACAAGTGAACGTGTATGATCCAAGAACTGTCACCTTCCTCTTCGTTCAAAGACCTCACGAAGCTAGAACTACATACAGAAGACTTCACATGTGGAGGTGCAAGCTTGAATGGAACGCCAGGCGGCCACACATGATCTTGCCAAGAAAACAGCCCCATGGCCGTTGCAGTGTTACAATTGGAAATATGTGGCATTTAAGAGACTTGCAGAAATGGGCTGGGATTTTTCGTTTCACCATTGGCACATTATTCCGTAGTCTCTCTTAGATTCTCATAGTGATCCTAGCAGAGGTGCCAAGTTTAATGTTGTATTTATGTTCTAAATCTGTCATTATTAGCCGTAAGGATGGCTGAAACTAAAATTGTGTTTTTGATTTTGTGGCTTTCTAATCTTTTGCATTTAATACTGTAAATTCAACCATTTTACAGCAGAGGTGCTGAGTCGATGCTTGGTTTCGAAATTATTCAGAACACAGCACCAATGGTAGTACCATAATTAGACGTGGCAACTCGATTTGTGAGGGGTCGTTCGAAGTTCTACTTTCCACTGCTACTGTTATCGGCTTTGCCACTGGCATTCCAGGGCACGAGGCACCACATCCGTACCGGTAAACACGGCAAAATCTTGGCCAATCGATTCATCCCCAACGAACTCGCCGAGAGTCCTGGAACCCATGCTCTAGGTCGCAAAATTACCATATATATATATCGTGACTTTCTGACATATGAAGAAAAAATGGAGATACAAATATAACACAAAACAATGAAAAAATTACCGTATTTCTGGACAAGTTGATACAAAAGATCGCAAAAGCTCTACGTTCAATTCTACACAGGAGCTAAAAGAATATCAAGAAAAAAGAATATTCAAACAACAGAGGAAACGCTCACTGACAGCTTATAAGAATTGCCATAGGTACATAAAATATATTTATATAAATCACAAGCTAGAAGCATCTGTGTACCGTCCCTGGAAAATTGACACCATATCTAGTTCTGGAAGATATTTTATACACTCCAATTTAGGATCCCTTTTGTGGATCACCTGAGCCTCCCATCACCTCCCTTGCCTCGGAATGTTGAGAGCGAGAAGAATGAACGTGGCGCTACATTTTGGCCCGAAATATTATATTTTTTAGAGAAAGTCAGTCCTTGGAACAAGTAATGGCTAATGTCTTCATATGCCAGATAGGCAATTTAACATAAGCATGGAGTACATGAGTTCTATACCTTTAAGTGAACTTCCTGTGAGTTGATCCTCCCTCAGTCTGAAATTTGTAGGGGGATTGGGGATGGAGCTGCGTAGAGATTTTTCTGCAAATTAAAATCTTAATCAAACTTTTATGCTAGTTTGTGCGAACAAATTTGTAGAAAGGTATAAAATTGTACAGTTGTCAAATGCATATACAACGTAATAAGATTCAGAATGTAGGAACAAATGTATCTATGAGTGTGTCATTCCCGCTAGCAAACCCTTTCCCTACTGTATATCAAGATTTGGGAAAGTTGCTGTTTTGAAGGTTTTTGTTAGGGCTCAAAGCTTTCAAAGGGTTTATCCATCCAATGTCATTGCTTGGTGGATCTTCAAGTCATATTGTCAGTTTCCCAAAAAGATGTTTCTTTTTTTCACACACAATGTTGTAACAGTGTTTTGAAAAGCATACCAAGTAAATAATACTCCCTCCGTTCACAAATATAAGTCATTCTAGCTCTGGGCACGGAAATTAAAGAGAAGTGAAAAAGCATGATGCGCAGAAAACGAGGAAGAAAGAGATAGAGATAGAGATTTATTGAGAAAAGAGAAAGTGTGTTAAAAGAGAGAAAGGTGTATTGAGAAGTGAGAATAACATATATTTGGGAACAAAATTCGAATGCTAGAATGACTTATAATTGTGAATGGAGGGCATATCAAGCGATCACAAGAAAAAACTTTTGTAAAAGAAAACTGAAAAGCTAGGTACCTTGTTCCACAAAACCCTCGTTCTCAACAAAACTATCATAGGAAGCAAGATAACCCATTCGAGACTTTCTATAATCATCAGAAGATCCTACTACCAGATCTCGGCCATCCATGTCATCATCACATTCTGAGGCAGTGGAAGCAGATACCCAATCATCACCACCTCTATTCTTCCTGCCAAATTTCCACAGTTTCTTCAACCCTTTGGAAGCATCTTTGCGTGGCTGTTGAGATCCATTGGCACCAACAAAAGGCATTTGTGCACTGCCCCATTTTTTCCGCATACCGGAAACATCTGCATCTGTTATTTCATCAGCATTCCATGGCAACGGACTTCCAGATGGTGAATCAGCAAAAGCGTCACCATCAGAGTTATTGTTCGCATAGGGGAACAGCTGCGGAAGGCGTGAGCTCCAGGGTGCTGGAAGATCACCGGTTAGATCTCCAACGAACTTTGCACTACCTAAATTGGATGCTTCAATTGGGAAATTAACATCACCATTTTCTGAAACTGGGTCATCTGAATTTCCGAATTCATAGCTTCCTCCTGGATTCTCACTCTCAGAATCAGCAGGAAAGTCACTGTCTCTAAGGTTTTCTTCGACACTTTCATATTCTTCCTCTTCTTTGGCATCATCAGGGGAATCCCCCTTCTGATCTTCAAAATCACCACTTTCGCCATTCTGCAAAGCATTCGCCATCATGGATGCCTGAAATCCAGCAATACTTACAGCTGGGTGTGTTCCATTGCCTTTCCTAAGAAAAGCCTTTGATGGACCTGTTCTACGTGTGTTATTACAAAAAGTTCCCTCTGATTGATTCTTGGAAATTCTTGATGGAGCCCAATCGTAAATATCCTCATTCACTGATGAAATGTCCTTTAGTTCGTTCCTCATAGATTGCAACCCCATTGATTGATCATCTTTCAAAATAACTTTTGATTCTTCAATAATGCTTTTACTGCAGGCAAAACTTTTTTGCTGACCCCTTGCAGTTGCTCTCCTGAGTCCAGGTGCAGGCCTAGTATTTTCCTTTCTGAAGTCGGAGAAACTGGGTACAGACTGTGCAAGAGGATTCTCTGGTGGGTTCCTACTGTTTGCACAACCAGATCTTACAGTCCTTGATGAACGCTTCTGGACAGGAGGAGCAGATGTCTTTTGGGCAGAAACAACTTTATGTGAAAAATGCTTCCTGGAATCAGCACTCCTGGAAGAACAATCGCCAGATAGATAGTCACTGTTCAGTTCCTCTTCTACCAAGAATGAGTCTACTCCCTGGAGAAGGCAAATAAAATCAATAGCAAGCAAGTAAATGCTCATTAAAAGTGATTTCAGCACTTTACATTGCATGTAATTATCAGATCCTAAGGTGTCATTAAAAAGGATTAACGCATATGTTCCCTTTTAAGATACAAAATTCTTAAATCACAACTTTCAAAACAATGTTACCAGTAAAATAGAAATGACAGTCACTAAGGTTGCATGTTCAACAATGTAGTTACCAGAAAAATAAAGGCTCTTTTAAACTGACTATTGTTTCGCATCAAAATAGCAGTTTCAAAAATAATTACATACTTGATCCTTATTTTTCCTAGTAAATTGCAAGGGCGGAATCTTCTGAGAACGAGGAACATAGGCTGAGTCAGAGCCATCCATAGACCGAGAGAATTTGGCTTGCAGCTCAGCCTTGCTTCTTTCTAGGCTTTCATGCATTGCTTTTAACATTGCTTCCTTCTCTCCTCTCTGTAGTTTCCAGACTTCCTTTAGTTTTGCGTCCCTTTTTTGCATATATTGATCATAGAACTTTCCTCTTGACTCTTCCAAACTGAGAATGCCAATTTTTTGTGGTATACTACCGTAACCTTGATTGTGCACCATCTTCAGAAGCTCATTGGCATCGAAATCATTGGCTGTTATACTCTCTTTCACAATTTTCTTCGTATAGATCTTATCTGAAGGAACCGGTACAGACTTTGCCTCACTTACCACAGGCGTGTTATCAACCTGGACATCAGTAGACTTGACTCTCCGAGAGGAAGTTAACTTATGTGCAGCATATAGTTTCTCCAACTCATTGGCTTTCATTTGTAGATCACCATGTCTATCTTGATTCCCTTTTGCTGGCCTCACTTTAGCTTGCAAATTCAATTCCTGATCAGCATTTGATGATTGCCTGCTCAAATTTGCCCCTTGGCGACCAGAACAATCTGAATCAGAGCCAATTATAACTTTTCTCCCTATATTGTCTACTTTATTTGGTTGGCAATTTCGCTGCAAGCTAACATCACAGCCTTCAGTTTCTGTAGAGGCGACTTCCTCCCTACCAAATGAGCCTCTTATATTAATACGCGAACTGGATGGAGCTTTTGATTTAGGCTTAACAACACCAGATGTACGTGTGGGCCGATCCTTCTTTTCCATCATATCTGGTTCAGTGTGAATATCTTTTGTATGGAGGCGAGGACCTCTATTATCATTTGGTCCTATCTGTTTGCTTGAATCTAAAACTTCATGAATAACAGCTGTTACTTCCTTTTCTGTCATGCGAACGCATTCCTCCGGTGAAGAACTGGCTATAGTATCCTTATGTTTCAACAAGGCGTCATTGACTGGCTTTGGAGATGTCTTTAGTAGGTTTCGAGTGGAAAAGTTTGAAGCAGCATGATCTGACACTTGTTCTTTTCCAAAGGATAACTCGCCCTCAAAACTGGTGTTTACGGCCATTTCATCTTCTGCACGAGATTTAGTCTGTTTATGAGGAGTGGGAGCATCATTCAAAACTGATGACGAGCAAGTATTTGCGGACATCAAACCCACTGATACGCCATCCCTTTGACATGACCAAGACTGTGATGTGACTGAATCCGTCAACCCACTAGAGTCCCTAGCAGCTCTTAATTTTGAGTTGACCTCCAAATCTGTTGAAGTTGAGGTCCCAATAGAAGTTCCATCCTCCTTTTTTTCGTTTAAGCTGCTACTGTCATTATTACTGAGATCAATACTCATGTCGCTGACATTGCTAAACCTCCTTACCAACTTTTCCATGGATGCACCAGAAGGAACCCTGCGGTGCTCACCTTTCCCCTGAACCACCTTAGAAGCACCTGCCGAGTTGCTGTTACCAGAACTTGGAGTCTGTTCCTTTTTCTGGCTCTCAAACATGTTTATCCTGTCCTTCACACTCAACCGCCTGACAAGACCTGGGGCAGGTGCAGGAGACACATCTGTTTCTGTTTCTTGTTTATCTACTGCCTGTTGCATAGTTGGTTTATGTTGCTGTTCTGTGACAGGGTCGGCTGCAGCATGTACTAAACCTTGGCTCTTGCTTAGTCTGTGGACCTGAGAGTCACTTCCACCAACATTAGATTTGTCGCTGGATCCACCAAGATCAACCTGTGGCTCATCTATAGACATGTCTGAACTGGAGGAACAACGAACATTCTCATCATCAAAGCACTTCCAGTGTGATGAAACTGCTGCTGGTGCATTTTGAGGACTGATGTCAGGACGCCGCTGGCAAAGTGACATGAATTTGGTACATGCTTCACTGGATAGAACAAGTTTAAGTTGTTATAGATATAAATATTTGTAAACATGATTCAGCAGAAGACGCAATAAAAGAACAATAAGTGAAAGATGTGAAGGAAGAATACTTAAGTGCTGCCACCATAAAGCATAATTGACATAACATGAGGTCATATACAAATCGAACAGATTTCACTGCCACACAAATTCTCAGCACAAAGAAACCTTTTTCCATGCAAACATGGCCAGCTAATTCTGAAGTTTATATGTTCATATTTTCTCCTATGAATCTGGCATGTTATTTTCTGGACTATATGATACTGTTTGAAAATGAACCAAGTACAATCTTCTGTGCAATGTAATGTTATTTCATTAAAAATAAATAAATTCGAAAAGATATTTTTCTCGACACAGCATGCAGTTATTGGAATATGTAAACCTGTACAGCCTATCTATTGCATGTTACATTATGATAAATTTGCAACTCCTGGTATATTCCATAAACTTTTAGTGGAACCAAATGGTTCAGGGAGTACAGAACAATATTAGTCATTATTCTATATTAAATTATGAGATTATCTAGTTTGAGCAATGAGCATTACCTCAGCCGATTTGCACCAAAATGGTTTGCAAAAAGAAGCAGCTCCGAAACACTGTAAGGATTGAAGCCTGCAGAGGATGCCCGGGAACAAGCTGTGGCCAGATCTTGTTTAAGAGCACTCAGACGAACATCAATTGCCTTAAGAAGTTCTTTCCTGCACAAGAGTTAATGTCAAAAATTAATTTTAAAGATAGCAATGGCATTTCACCAGAGGTAATTGTTCAAATATTTATAAAGCACATCAATTACAAACAACTAAGATATTTCTACTAATCACTTTCCATGAAACGAACCATGGCACACAATGCAGCCAAGAGAAAGATTCAAGAGCATTTGTTAAAAATAAGACACGTTTCTTGATATGCATATAATAACCCATAGCCAAAACTAGTTCAGCCTAGGCCCCTATGAGATACAGGCTCACATAAACAGAAGAAGGCACCTCTAAACACATTGATGGCCTAAACCACCTCTAAACACAGCACAAGGCACTTTAACGTCCATTAAACCTATTTCCAAGATACAGTTACGATGGATATTCACTTAAAACTAAGTCAATTATTAAAAAAAATCTAAAAGTTTACAACTAGATAGATATAGAATGATTTACTGAGAACTCGTAATAGCAGTTAACATGGAGGAATACTAAAACCAGAGCGAAGAAACCAGACGTAGGTAAAATGCTTAAGTTCTGTGCATCATGTTCAAATGATTGGATGGGTTACGTTTAACTCAGAAGCTATATTAATCTGAAATGGAAAAGTAAATGAATAACAACACACATTAGATTGTTAGAAAGGATCTTACTTTGTAATATCTGCTGCTGCTGCTGAGGCTGCACCTTCAGCTGACAGAAAGCATAGGCATTCAACAAATCACATTCAGAACCAGCATGTACAAGGTCATAATAACCAATAATGCCACATCAATAGAACTCTCACAAATACTACAAACAGCAGCAGCAATTAATTACTATATTAATTTCTTTCAACTATTGCTTCCGAGATTTGTGTGTTGAATTCATATTCTTATTAATCAAGAGTGCTTAAAAGTTCTATGGAGATAAATTATCCGATAGTAATCCCATATGAATACAATCAAATATATCCTCTTTTCGCCTTCTGTTCTTACAATTAATTAACCCTCGTGTCACCTAAGTGAACATGGACTAAATTTTCCACATTAAAAAAATTGCGGATAAACCTAAGGAGTCATGAAAATAGATATTTTCATCTAACAGCATCCAATAATAAGTTCATATTAAATGGGCAATCCAAGATAAAACATACCATGTCCACCCGAGGTAGAATCTTCAGCACCCTGAAAAAGGTAAACAGTATTTAGAAATCTGCTAGTACGTCAAAAAACAAACAGACAAACCACACTTCAGCAACGGAACAACTACTTGGCACTTACACCCTGCGCGTAAATCTTCCTGGCCCCCTCCAGCTGCGACATCTCCAAATCGAAGGTGTTCGACATCTCCAGTACCTCTGGCGTGCTCACGAACCGCACGAACCTGCAAGCGCGAGCGGGTTCAAAATAAAACCGGAGACCCGAAACTGCCGGACACATCGAGTCATCAACAGACCTCTCGAGGGTGCCCTTGCTGAACCAGGCGGCGCGCCGCTCCAGCTGCAACCGGATGGCCGGCGGTGGCGGCTGCGCCGCCGCCTGTTCCTCCGCAGCCCGCAAGTGCGCCACGAACGGCTTCACCGACCCCGACGCGATCTTCTCCGTCCGCCCATTGCCCGACACCACCAGCTCGCATCTGCACAGGGACGAAAATGGGCCGCATTTAGCGCAAAGGAACGGCGCGAACCCATCAAAAAGGTGAAATTTTCCTCCCCCAGCAGCGTGCGTCCTCACCGCTGGCGCCGGGGGGAGAGCTGGAAGAGCGCGTAGTCGAGCGGCGCGTCGGCCTCCATGGTACTGTCCACCACTGCCGCCGCCGCAGCCGAGCTCGGATCTGGCGGATCCCGGACACGAGCTCCTCCCCCCCGATGCAACCCCCACAAGAAACGCCGAACGGTCGGGAAGGGCGCCAATGCAGCTCCCGCCGCAACAAGATCGCCGCCAGCTGCGTGGTGGCGCCCGCCCGATTGTTCTACGGAGGACCGGATCTCGCCGGCGCGCTGCCGAGGCCGATGAGCGTGCGCGCGTGCTTGCGCCGGGGGGCGAGCGGAGTGGAAGAAGAGAGGACTGCAGAGAGGGGTGAGCTGCGCGTTTGGTGGTGGAGGACTGACCTCTGACTGCTTCGTGGCTTCTACTGACGCTGGCGGAATGGAGAAGCTGCTAAAACGAGAAAGTTTGGGGGTATTTTGGAGAGATTAGTGGCTTAATTTCAAAATTTCGGTTAAGCCCGAATGTGATTATGGGAGCTTACCATTTAATCTGCAATTAATAATTATGGCCAAAATTAAGGCCTTGTACATCTTTTCTTTGCTTTTCTTCAAATTTCTTCAAAACTATGGCCAGAACCAAGAATCAGAGAGAGAGAGAGAGAGAGAGAGAGAGAGAGCAATGGTGCTGTTGGCGCCACATTGATGCGAATTTCCCATCCCTCTTGTAGGTGAACCAAAGTAATGTTAGAAATCATATGATTATGTGAATATACCTAGTACTCTGTCATTACATTTCTAGTCATTTTTAGATAATGGAACAATAAATTTCTAGTCATAAAACATGTTTACAATATCTTTAGTTGATCTTGAATTTAAACATCTTAAAACATAGCTAAAAATGTTTGTATGTTAAAACAGATGGAGTAGATTGAAACTGTCTCACCGTTGTAGTAAACCAAGCCCTGGATGAGCGTCCCTTTTTGTCCAAGAGATGATTACTACTCCGTCCAAGCTTCAAATGCTAGCATAAATAGACAGAGTGGTATACAACTATACAAGTGATTCGTTGATCGGTTTAGCAACTCATGTCTACAAACATTATGGCACCAGATGCATTTATAAAATCTCAGGACTGTATAAGTGCATGCTTAATTTAGGTTGTAATTATGTGTCAATGAGATCGCAACGTTTCACCTCTTCCTAGCTTTTTTTTCATAAATTACTAGGTCCACATAGGATTGTGGTTGATCACCTTCCTGCCTTGCAGGACTGCCGACGCCGGCGCTGAGTCATTTGTTCCCAAAAACTGTAGTAGTACTCGTTGTTTGTTGGTATAGCATCGTTAGTTAAGCTGCAATTATGAACTCATGGTACGACTTAAGGAAAGCAAGTCCAACAGTAGCAGATCTAAGTATTCATATTGCAATTAGAGTATCCGTATATCCAAAAATAATCATCAGAACTGTGAATTTGACCCCCCCCCCCCCTCCCCCTCCCTTGAAGCTAGCCCATCTACGACTGCACTCCCAAAATTTTTTAAGGGCCTTCTGTAGAATGAAAAAACGTAGAAATAAAAATAATATACGAATGGGATATGATACCATATGCAAAACAGAGGAATGTAAAACGTAAGCACAAAAAAAATATAGGAATTTTAGAGATGAAGGTTTAAATTAACAATGTATTTCACATAATTAATCTGTCATTAGAAAAAAAATCAGGTATTATCATTTTTCCAAAGTTGGTGTTAGATGGCGTGGTTCACTCTGGAGCCTATGCGTTCCACGTGCTCTTCGTCAAGCAAGGAGCATCAACGTTGCTCAGTCCAGAGGCAAAACAATGCATTGGATTAGCGTTAACCATCTTCAGTCACTCGCTGGGAAGAAAAAAAGAGCTCAGAGTGGATTCTTTTTTTCTGTACTATTTCCTTTGAAATCCACCCCAAAGGAAACTTTCCTATGTAATTCCTTTGCTCGGGGCGTTTGGAATGGAGTATTTTCAAAGGAAATCATAGGAAATTAGAAATGGAGGAAAGGAATGAAAGAGCTGCGTTTGGGATGAAGGAAACGTCTGTTCCTTTCCTCTGAAATACTGTGGCTGGATGCTCGTTTCAAAGGAATTGAAACATCCAATCCAATCTCTGGTTTTCTCTTCACGAAGTCCGAGACAACAACTCCCGTTGAGCTATTACACGCTAACATGTCTCTAGCTAGTAGTAAAAAAATCAATATTTTGAATATGACTGTAGCCGTAGCCTCAGTTAAAGTTTGTGAAAGAGTTGCTGTTCACAAAGGAATACGTGAAAGTAGATAGTTAAGAATGGCAGCAGGTTACTAATACAATTTAATGACATTTATTAGTGATAATATACTTACTAAAAAGTTGAATTAACATTTCTATTCCTGTGTTCTAAACACATTTGTTTTTTATTATCTGTTTTAGATTCCTACGGTTTTCTCACTTTTTAAATTCTTGTGTTTTCTTTATTCTACGTGTTTTTTATTCCTTCGTTCCATGGGAGGTCTCAATTCCTATGAAACAAAGGCATGAGAACAGTGATAAATCCTGTAGGATTTGGATTTCTATAGTTTTTCTATGTTTTTCCTACATTTCAAATGACCCCTAAACTTTCAAACAGACTGACAGGTCTGCAAATTCAAAACGTACCAAGATGACACATGTGGCCTCAGTGCCATTTTTAAATCCGGCAGCCTATAGTTTACCGTTCACCATTGATTAAAGCAGTGATCACAGTTCTTCACGAGGTTCATTATCTCAAGAAATATACTCCCTCCTTGTCAAAATAGAAGTATTTTTAAATTTAGTCAAAGTCAAATTTTTATCACTTTAACCACTAATAATGTATAACTAATAATATTTTATCATATAAAAATTATATTTTTTAAATTTATCATGAAATAAGCTTTCATAAAAAGTATAGTTTTACATTAAAAATTATGTAATTTTTTTAAATATTATTAGTAAAAATTTAAAAATTTAACTTTATTCAAACTTTAAAATTCTTATATTTTGAAACAGATGTAATATTAGCGCATCTCCAGCCATTTTAAAATGAGGTGGCGCTTCTCAACACTGGCTGATGATTCCAAGCAACTACTAGTACTAGTAGTAGATTAGTGCGTAGTGTATTAAAATACACAGACACCACGGCCCACAGTTAAAAGGTCAACAGGACAAGAAACGGATGTACTTTGAACATGCAGGGCAGCTAATGGTACATTAAGAAGGGTTAAGACATTCTTCAGTACAGCTCGGTAGTCTGCTTGCATTTTCAACCCTGATAAGTCACTCTGCCCCCTCCGATGCGGAAACAGATCGTTTGACGTACTGCCCAGTACATTCGACTCAATGACATACAAGTCCGATTTACATATAGAGCCACATGTCACTTTCCTGTCGTACTAAGCGAATCTCATCATCTGATGCAGCTCTGTTAGTATTTAACTTTTGTGCACTAAAAAAACACCACATGTATACTATTTGCATGTAGGTGCCTCGTAGTCTGGTGTATTCGGAAAGGGTGACCCTGTTTGTGAAGCTAGTGCATGTTTAGTTCTGTTTTTTAAAGTTTACAGATTTGACTCTAGTTTTTCAAAATAAATGTTGAGATTGATCCTACTCCGTTAGAACCATTTGACGGTGTTAAGTACTATGTAAAAGAACGTATTTGCTCTTTGCACAATTGACCCTATTTTGTTGATTTATTTGCAGAAATGATCATGTTTTGTAAAATTGAAGCGTATAGAAAAAGTTCAGCAGTAATTGAATATATTTTGAACTTAATTTCAGTTAAAGTTTGGACTTTTTGAAATAGTTTGAATATATTTTAATTTTTCTTCAAATTTTGACAGCATCTCCCCTATAATTTGGACATTTTGCAAACAATTTACAAACAACACAAACATGCCCTTGCAATACTGGATTAAAGGAGTTCTTGAAGGACCAAAAAGATACATTACATACTTAATTCTGAACTTGACCACATTACGACACTGGAAGCTTAATTTTGCTTTAAGACACATGCTACGAAGATCCAAATATGCAACCTACACATGCAGCTACTAAACACACATTGTCAACAACAATATTTTTCCTTGCGACCACCTCTGACTTGAGCTCCCCAAGCAGCTGCTTCAGCAGTAAAATCTCTTGCTTCAAATCCACTAAATTTTGGCTCAATTTCTGCACTGCAGCAACATCTAACCCTGTGTTTCTCAGCACTTGAGCAGCACTATCTTCCCTATGTACCAAACGATTTTGACACTGCAAGTATCGTTCATACTCCTCTTCGGATTTGAAAAAGTTGCATGACCTCGAATCATCCTGAAATCCAACATAAATGAAATTAAACTGCTGTGACGGCATCTAAGAATCTACAGGAAACTCACTCGTGTGCTATTTTCGCACTTGTAGAACACCTTCTCGTAGGTTTCAACCTGTGTTGCTCACTAGCCTGATGATGGGGATGTGGCATCTTGAACATTCGATGATGGACAGCAACTTCCCATTGAAGTAGCTACTTGTTCTCGACATTGATCTGTCAACGAGGGGAAGCAAGCCAAGGTGAGGGGAACAGGGAGAAGCTGCGGCGCACCGAATGGGCTTGGGATGGGAGCTGAGGCGAAGCAGGCCAAGGCGATGGGGAGGCGAAATTCGCGGCACCCGTAGCCGCGCGCCCAGCCACGCCGCCCGACCGCGCGCTGCCACCTGTGCGCGCAGCCGCGTCGCCCGCCTGTGCGCGCGTGCCGCCCGCGCACACAGCCGCACCCTTGCTCTAGCGGCAGGCAGCTGCCGCTCGCCTCCCAGATCCTCTCGCCGCCTCTCTCGGGTCAGGGTCAAACGGCAGGGGACCGGTCAAGAGTGGGTGGCAAAAGAAAGAGCAGAGGTATTTTAGTCCGTTCTATTATTTATCAAGTTTTTTTTAAAATTATCAAAAATATGTGGTGCTAACATAATCAAACTTACAATTAGTTTTACAAACTGGTCAGTGGCACAATTGTTCCATTCGGAAATGCAGACTGCGAGCGTCTCACACCACTGACTGTCGCCTCTGCAATTCCCATTGCTTGTTCGAAAGGGAAGGAAGCTTGAACCGTAAACTAGCCGACGCTTGGACAAGACGGAGGGTGACCAAAGTGTTCGCCTTTTCACAATTGTTAATCGGCCACCAAGTGTCTTGCTTTCTACTCCTGCAAAGCGTGTTTTGAATTAAATTAAGAGGACAAATCAGGCGTCCGTCTGTCTGTCTGGTCTCCTTAGCTTTTCCCCCTTCCACCTGAGGGCTTGATTTGATTGATTTGAGCGGTTTTTAGGGGGACCGGAGGGGGGAGGTTTTGATTGATTAATTTGTTTGCTGTACATGGGAGCTTTTGCTGGAACCCATTTCTTCACCGTGGTGTTTGCCTAACGGAAAATAATGAGTGGATTTAGAATTAGGAGAAAAATAAAAGTCTGGAATGCAATGGAGTGGATGAATGTACAGATCTTCTCCTAACACTTCCTATCCCAATCCCAAGCTCATTTCCAACTAGCCAAACAACACCTACAGTTACAGGTTAACTATGATCCGTTAACTGTCCATCTGCAACTCAGGCTTACTCAGGCTCGGTGCCTTCTCCAAATCGTCTTGTCAGTTTTGCTTTGCACTGCAGTACAGAGTACTAATAGATACGGAGTGATCGTGGAGCAACCAAGAGCAGGGCATCCCGTTCAATCAAAGTGTCTCGATCGTATAGTGGCGTTTGGGCCACGAAAAATAATCCTAGAGGAGACAGAGATCAGCAATGTACTGACTCGCAGGCGACGTAGACGCGAAATAACCACGTATCAGAAGACGGGGACGAGGAGGAGAAGGTTGCCTTAATTTGGAGCCAAGTCGTACTAGTAATTAACAGGCCACAGAAAGAGTTTAAGTTTTGCCCTGTCCATCAGAGAACGCAGACGACGCTAGCAACAGCAACGGCACCATCGCTCTCTGCTCTTTTGGCTTCTTCGCATACGAGTACTGGCCAATAACTTAAGCCGCTGATCGAATCGAACGGCAAGCGGCTTGGAGCTGGGGTCACGGCGGAAAAAGCCGAGGGCCAGCAGCAGCGGGCGGCGAGGGGAGATGGTTCGCGTCGCGCGGCGCCGGCCGGTGACGAGATCCGGGCGCCTGTTTTCAATCGCGTCTGACGGAGTGATGAGGATCGGGAAAAGGCGGGGTACGGAGCCCCGATGTTCGGGGGCTCCCTGTTCTACCCCTGCAAAATGGCCCCCCACCCCCCCCCCCCTCGCTAAAAAACTCGGGACATCGGGGGTTGGGGACAAAATCCGGTCTCGCCACGACGAGGATCGGTCATCGAACGGGTCTAACTTAACAGTTTTATTAACACATTTGTTACGCGAGAGAAGATACAATGTTTAGAATTAATCATAACCATCCGTTTAATCAAATTTAACGATTAAAAATAAAAATTACCTAATGAAATGTATCAAAATAATGTATCCGATACTTAAAAATAATAATAATAAGAGCTATATAAAAATAGTGAACTCAGTACAAATTTTTAAAAATCAGTCGCTGAAATTAATAGAAGAGAGGCGAAGACGCCTCTAAGTGCCTCTCTCTCAAGCACACATCTTGTTATGCTAGTTTAGTACTGCTAGCCATTTGAAATAAGGAGTTAGGGCCGGGACGTGGTGGTCCAATTAAAAACTGCTTCCGTAGTGGAGGGTGAACTTTTCCTTTTGTTCGAGTGCTGCTGATTAAAAGAAAGATGAGGATTCTGCATCTGATTGAAGCGTCGTACTCCTACGTGAGATGCCACGTTTAGTTTAGTACGTCGATGTTTCTACGCACTCGAGCTTCACTAGCTCCAGCAAATTCAGGGTACTATACCTATCTTGGCCAGGTTGGTAAAGCTTACTACGGAGTACCACTGAACTGACTTGCAGGCAAAACTTACCAGTAAAACAGGAAATTTACTGATGGTTACTCGCAACAGTGCGGCCATTCCAGACAACGAGAGATCATGGGATTGGTTTGGAGGCCTCGGAGGCAACGAGGGCGGAAGCAGGGCGCAGATGGAGGACCCGTGCGGACGCCAACTCGCCAAGGCCGGGTGAGCCAGCCAGCCGCGCATGTGCGCAGGTCCACGGCCCCGTGCCCGCTGCTAGACACTCGACAGCCGCGGTGAAGAAAAGCTGGCCCCGAACTCCCGAAGCCACCCCGCGGATCGGAGCCACACGCGCCGTGTCCTGTCCGCGGCGCTTGATGGCAACGAGTTCGGAGGATCGTGTGAACGAACTCCGGTGCCGGCGTGGCGCTGTCGGTGGCTAGCTCACGGTTGCATGCCTACAATTACAAGGTGCTCGGCAAAGGCGCAAACTTTCTCGGCGACGTCTGTTCGTCGCGACACGAGACGAGCGGGACGGCGGGAGGAACGACGCGCTCGTCATCGTCGCGCAGCTTCTTTCACCTGAGAACGACGGCGAGGACGGGAGCGAGAGAATTAGGCTAGGCCCCCCTCGCCACCCACGCCGCGGCATCAAAGGAGGACGGTCCGACACCGAGCCATGGATGGATGGATAGACACGGCCGGACGGCCGTATCCGGCGTAATCCTCCCAAGCACGTCGCGGCACCAAGGAGGGCGGCCCGACACTGACGGGTGCGGCTGGGTTGCTCTGTTGCTCGCCGGCCTCATCGCATCTCAGTCGGTTGCCGAGTCCCGGTCGCCGGCGCGACAGACACACGGTGCTCAAACGGAACGGAGCCTGATCCGGCAAACCAATGGAACAGTATTGGTAACGTTCGTTGATGAGGATGATGAGAAATTGAAAGAAAACAAGAGCACGGAAGCTCCTTGATTAAGTGCATTATGGACCCAGGAGACTGATACAAGATACGCTTCGCACCTGCACGATATTGATATGCTTGTGTGCTTACATACGTACAGATACGAACCATCCTCATCTGTGCGTGCTACGGCATCGCTGTCCTCTGGAGCACCAAAGGTGTTGGGCCTGTTGGCTCGGCCGGTAGCTCTCCTGCACACCGGTCAGACCAGCTCAGATCCACAGCCACGCGCAGGGTGGTCAGGTCAGGGCAGGGCAGGCTGTCTGTTGCTACGTTGATAGGAATGTCTGTTCAACTGCCTGCCAGTTCTTGATACTTGAAAAATCAAAGGGCTGATATAACAGGAGACTTAACAGAATACACAAAAATTCTGAATTGTTTCCGGCGCCATACAAGCATTCTACTCTACGCTAAGGAGTGGCGCCTCCATAACTGAAATTTCCTACGGCTTAATAATAATATACAGGTTGGCAACTTATTCAGGGGCACTTTACGTCGCCTTTCATTACTTGAAAGATCAACTATGTCATGTCTTTCACTCTTTCAGGAAATGTGGAATCGTAGTTGGAGTTAAACCTGCATCACAGTTGAAGCAACTAAGTCTGTGCGTTATGCAACAAAATATGCCTGCTGAACATAACGATGGCTCAAATGTCAAGTGTCTATCCATGCTGTAGTTCAAAATTGTATATTATTTATTAATGGGCACTTCATTTGTCACAGGGAATAGGGAGATTTCGTGAGTTGTCATTCCAAAAGAACATCCAGTCCCTCCTGTATGGTCACAGACCATGCAAGAGCCACAAAGCCCACACTCCTCGAAATCTAGCAGACATGCTCATGATGGGATCAGGAACTTGTTTACAGATATCAATAGTACAAATGGATGCCGATGCCCAAAGATGATTCTTTGCATGCATGACAAGTTTTAATTCTGTAAACCTTTCTTTTAAACTAATCAAATACCTAAATCACAGGGCCTTCCATTTTCTAAGATGAATTGATAAAAACAGGTGAACCTAGAGTAAACCTAGATAATATAGTAAGCTTCACAGATAAAAACTTATAATCACAAGAAGCAAGAAATTTGTGGAAGCGCAGTCTGGTACCTTCATTAAGAGCTTCTATGAAATGAACTATCGTGCATGGTAGAAACTGATGCGTCCTGAATTTCATTAAAAAAAATCAGCCACCAAAAAATGCAATATTATGCATGCATGATATAGAGAGTTGCTTACTTGAATCATTGCACTGAAGCTTTGAAGCCCATTATTATTCGCAGAAAGTACAGGGGTATTCAGTGACAGCCCACTGGAACTTGCTGGATTACCTTGGCTGTCTTCATTTGCAGACTTGGCAGTCCTTCTCCATCGCTTCAGCAGATATTTTTGAGGTAACTCTTTGATATTTCTAAAGTCCATCACTTTCAACATGTGACAACATGGGATGCCCATAAATTCAAACTTCCTACAAGTGCAGACACAGGAGCAATCACTTGAATCAAATCTAACAAATTGTTCCTTGGGTTTCTCAGAAGGAGCAACCTTGTACTCAGAGGTTGTCCCAGCTTCCCCACAACTGAAAAGCACACAATCCATGAACTGCTCAAACTCTTTGCGAAAGATCTCAAACACGACTGGTGTATATGTATGAGCAGCTTGCTTTAACATCTTCGCTGGAGGTATTCTTGGATAGCTCTGACTAGCTTGGAAGTCAGCTTGCAGCTCAGCATAGCGATGCTCATCTACTGTTCTTTCATAATGCTTGAAAAAGGACAATAGGTCCAACTGAGGACTCAAGAATTTCTTCAAAACACTACTGAAACTCTCAGCTTGGAGTGCAGTTACAATGTCAGCACAAAAAATATGTCTATTATATGCCAAGGCCCATCTTTCCCTCTCATCAAACACTTCAGATAACCATTCATTATGTCTAAGATCGTACTTTTCCAACATACTTCTCCATGCGAACAAAAATTCATCCCCATCCTCAAAGCCAAAGACACATTTGCTAAAATCCTTGGCAAACGTCTTTGAACCCTGGACTACATGATTGAGGTGCTTGAGAGAATTCTGGTACACATGCCACGCACACATTCGTTGAATTGTATTTGGCCAGGCTGCTGCCATTGCATTACTCAGTGGAACAGATTGATCTACTAAAGCTACAGCAGGCTGTTTACCATGCATAGCAATCTTGAAACTTTCGAAAAGCCACTTATATGACTCATATGATTCATCATAAAGCAATGCTGCACCAAATATAATAGTTTGTTTATGATGATTTACACCAAGGAATAGTGCAAGTGGCCTACCATATCCATTTATTGTGTATGTTGTATCTAACGAGAGCACATCACTGAAGTAGTTGAAGTCATCTCTAGACTTTGGATCTGCCCAAAAGAAGTTAGTCAGCTTGTCATCCTCATCAACCTGCATCATGTAAACGAAAGAAGGGTTATCCATTTGCATTGTCTGCAAATATTTCAATATGGCTCCACCATCACCAAGCTGCATCGCCTTCGTACGCTTTGAACGGAGATAATTCTTGTAATCCGCTGGAAGGAGCGAGATGCTTCGAAGGAATCCAACTTGTCTCACAACAAGATCACCAGTTGCTTTTGTTGTTGGTGTGACTACAGAATCATCAGATAGTTCTGCATCTCCAGACTGGAGTTCTGTTAAAATCCTCTGTGACCTTAACATGTGCATCGTTGAAGGAGGGGCAAGTTGATGATTGTGGTCTGCTTTAAAATCAGTTACTTTGTATTTGCCCTCTGGTGTGACCTTAATAATCAACCTTGCTGGGCAACCAATCCGTGTATCTAACCTTGGTTTCTTTGCTTCCAATGATTTTTTATCCCTATTGTAGCCTTCTCTTGAGCACACAAAAGTTCTTACTTTCGTGATATTTTCAGAAGATTTATGTGATGTACTTTTACGAACACTGAAGCCAACATGCCCAGCATATTTGTTGTAGAACTCATATGCCTTTTCCTCACTCTCAAACTCCATGCCTACCTCTGGAACCAGCTTTGCAAGCGCAGCCTCATCTATGGGTGGCTCAGCTTCTATCATTCTTCTCATTTTGCCCTGGAGAAGAAATCATTAAAACATTGAGTAAAAGAACACTGCAAGGCATATTTATTTGCAATATAAAATGGCCAACAGATCACAATCTTGACACACAAAAAATAATACAATGAAATCCAAATGCAATCTTCATGTTTTATTGATAGTACTAAATTCCATAGTATTCAATCCTAATATGCTTCAGTATAAATTCTTCCATTAAAACATCTGGTGAAAAGACACGATGGTGCTTGGGAGAGAGCAAGTACAATGCTGGTCAAGGAGGGGAGCAGTCAAAGCATTTGACACACATAACTGGAAAAAAAATGTTTCACGCTTATATCGTTATGAAAAATACTTGTTGAGAAACAAATCCTTCAAAAGTAGTTTACAGGCAACAACAATAATCACCATGTAGGCCCTGATATTCTAATTTCAGGTACTATGTTTTTTTGTAGGTTGCAGCATGTGATGGTAAAAAAAATAAATCTAAACAGGTAACCTAGACAAGGTGAAGTGAAATAGCCCTTGCACTGTGTGAAACTGAGTAGTTTAAAATGTGACACCTAGGAATACTGTCGGGAAGCAAGACTCATACCTTCCTGTAAGCAATGCCACAAGCATTGCAGAGAGTTCTTGGGCCCTCAGGGCCACGCCGCATATGTGGTGTTGCATTACCTGATATCCCGCACCTCAGGCACCTGATCGAATCACGGTAAGGGAATGACAGATTCAATACCATAGCTTAACTAGAATCATTTCTCAAATAGGAGAAGCAACAAAATAAATTCCAAAATGGAGCAAGAGCACTGTCATTGCTCCACTACTAGCAACCACGGCGCCGAGAAGAGACCTTCCCCATCCCCGCGCACGACTATCATGAGTGACTTGCAAGCTGCAACAAGCAAAGGAGGGGAAGCTCTTAGACGCACGCACGTACCGCACATGGCCTTCGAGGCCGTCGGCGGCGTTGTCGCGGTGGAGTTCCAGCTCCTGCACTGCCGGCAGCACGGCGAGCGGCTGCAGCTCCCCTCCGCCCCCATCCGGGACTACCAGCATGTGCATCATTGCATCATCACCCTGCAAATGCCACAACCGCATCGAAAAAGACATTCCAAAAGTTTAAAAAAATATCCAAAGAGGAGACCTTGAGCTTCAATCGTACCAGAGGAGGAGCCGCAGAGGCGCCTAAGGTGAAAAATTGAGCGATTGTCGCGAATTTCCCGGTTATGCTAGATTGGAGCTAGGGTTTGGCGCGTGGGCACACGAGCGGACGAAGGGGGAGTAGGAGGGGACGGGTCGGCCAGATCCGGTGCGGCGGCGGGGTAGGTGGCAACCGTGCGGCTGCAACTACCATTCGACACGTGTATATGTGCGGCGATATGTGACTCACTGACATGTGGGGCAAAACGGACCTGGCAGTCAAAGTAGATTGAACACAAGGCAAAAGGGGACGAGTAGAGCCCAAGCGGAGAGAGACGGAGGCGACGCGGCCGCCATGAGCGCTCTCAGATTCTGCGGCGAATGGTAAGGCGAAGGAACTTTTAGGTCTAGTCTTCTGGGTTCTTCTTGCTCCGATCGATAGCGCCTCTAGTTTGATTCATGATTTGGTTGCCTTTGGCCCTTGTTTTTTTTTTTTTTTTGGCAGCAACAACATGCTGTACCCGCGGGAGGACAAAGCTACGGGCACCCTTCTCTACGCTTGTCAGGCCTGCGAGCATCAGGTGGTTCCATTGTTTCTGCTCAGAAGAATCCTTTTTTCTGAAGATTTTGTGTTGATTCTGGAAAATCCTAGGTTTGCTTGGAGTGCTAGATTCAGTAGGGTTCTTTGAACGGTTTATACAGGTCACTTGAGGGTTCAGGTTGGTGATCTAGTTTGTGTCTAAGGTTGGGTGCGGATTTAGGTTGGGTGGTACATTGTTCACTTTGTGGATCTTAGTTCACGATAGATGATTTTAGTATGCAAATGGGCAGTTGCATATTCTGCACATACTCTGTTTCCGTGTTCGCTGAAGCATGATGGTTCATTTTTTTTAGTTTTGTTTTGCAATTGAACCAGGGAATGCTATGTTAAAATTATAATTACTTAGATGGTTTTAGTCATGGACTCAAGGGCAGCTGTGTAGTATTTACAGCATATGCTGCGTATCTTGTGCACACGCTGCCCCAACAATTTAACTTATGATATAAGCCTAATCCTTGTTAAAAAAATACTACTGAGTACTTAGAATTTTAGAAAGGAGAGGCTTCCATTACCAAGAAGAAGAATTTCACATGTGGAAAGCATCCGGGGTTGTTATGATCTTTTATCTGCTGTGACATGTTTGTATTGTTTTTAGAATTGTATTAACCCTGAACCTTTGGAAATATGACGCATATTCTGAGACAGAGCAATGTTTTTGAAATGTCTTGTTTATTGAATGCTGTTATCTTATTCAAAGAACAACTTAGTCCCAAATGGATTATCCTTGGCCGATGTGTTTATGCAAGATCATACCATCGGATGACCTCCTGCATATTTACTGGATTGTCTGCCCCCAATTAATTTGTATTCACTTTTCTAATTGGCATTGGTGGTATTCAAAGTTTCAAACATATTTTTTCCTTGGTCCTTGAAGAACTTGAACTGTTATATGTGATAAAGTGCATCCTACCCAGATAATTTAGCACGGAGTACCCATCTTGAAACTGAATTTCTGTAAAATGAGGTTTATGTGTTCCTCTTGCTGATCCTATTGAAGATTCCTGAACATCTGACTTAACCACCTTATAGCTAACTAAGTTTGTAAAAGATTAAGATTTAGGTTTTCTTTTCCTAGATTCTCTTCCTCACATGTACAGTACAATGAAAGTCTGAATAATAAGCTTCTCTAAATATTTACCATCTCACAAACTGTATACATTTTTCATACCTTTTTCATTTGGCACATTGACTTTGTTGAGGTTCCTTTCACATATAGTATAAGGTTTTCAATCATGTAACTTGTTTCAACTGCAATGCTGACAGTTTCAGTGACAAGTACTGTTTCGTTACATCCTCGATATGTACAGGAGGTTGCCACCGATACTTGTGTCTACAAAAGGGTTCTCCGTAAGCCTTCTGGAGAACCTAAAGACCTGTTGAAGGATGCAGCAACTGATCCTAGTTTGCCTCGTACCAGAAGTGTTAGATGTTACAATTGCAACCATCAAGAAGCTGCTTTTTTCCAGGTTGGGTGCTGATTTTTTGTTCACTTATTGCTTATTTTTGGGAACAAGTCTAGTGTATCTTACGATACATTAAACGTTTTAGAACCCTTGTTTGGGGCATCGATTCATACTGGTTTCCTGCTCTTGATTTTGGCGCTGTTACATGTGTTGTCTACTTTGGACCCTGCAGGCCCCAACTGCGGGGGAGCAAGGCTTGACGCTGTACTTCATCTGCTGCAACCCGAGCTGTGGCCACAGGTGGAGGGACTGAGAAGTATCACTCGACAAGGAGGAGTGCTGAAGGAGTACCGCTTCAGAAAACAGAGTACTAGCTTCACTAGTTGTTTACGGTGTGACTAGCCCCGCTGTTACGAAAACTTGCTGCAAACCTGTCTTTGGGATGCGTGTTTCCTGTGCGGCTGTCATCTCTTCTGATTATTGTGCTGGCTAGTTCCGTCTTAACAATCGTTGCTTATAATGATGATGAGTGTTGAGGCTTATAATGTGAGAGCCAGTGATCTGAAGAGGGCTGCGATTATCTTGTTCCGAAACTGATTAGCCACCTAGAGAAATGCCTGGTAGACTGACGGATTGGTGATTTTTTAACTGGCACTGTGAAATTATTTGTGCTGTTCTCTCCTACTGCCGTGGCCATGGGGTTTCTGCAGGTGCCAGGGGTGAATTGGAGCCGATCATGTTGTGCAGGGATCGAAACTCGTCCCAGATTTTTTCGTAGATCGGTACATATCCAAATGGACACGTATTTCAGTACGCGTCCAGAGTCACGAATGTTATGGTCTATATAATGAAGAATCATTTCTAAACGAAAGAAAAGGTTTGGAAGAAATGCACGGAGCATGTGATTCTGAACTCAAGTTGCATGTACGCCGCCCATGAAGAGAGATCGCGTCCGGCCCATGTACCCAAAGATACGGTTCATTATTTCGGGTCAGTCTGGCACGTCATACTTAATGGGCTGTGACGCACTAATCCACAAGCTCGGCGGTAGCGCATGGTTAAACCTGGCCAACGGCCGGGCCGGGTTGGCACGGCACGGGCTCAAGCCGACTGGGAGGCAACCCGACACGGTCCGTTTCGTTCATCGGACCGGGTCGGCCCGCGGGCTGACCACTCAGGCTCAAGCACGACCCAGTGACTTTACATGGCCCGTACCATGCATTCGGGCCCGTCGGGCCGGAACAGCTTAAAGCATGGGAAAAATAATTTTTTTTTGAGATGTTATTGAAAAATTAATTATAATATAGAAAAATATAAATTTTAAGCATAAATAAGTCAAATTACATATATTTTAATATTAAATTTCAATAAAATGATAAACAGGCCGTGCCGACCGGGCTAAACGAGCTCAAGAACGGGTTTGACTAGGTCGTGCTCAGGCCGGCCCAGCGGACCTGTGGCCAGGCCCAGGCACGGCCCGGGTCGTGCCTCGGGCCGACCTGGCTCGTCTGGCTGTCGTGCCAGGCCGTGCTTGGGCCGGTCAAAAGTCCCAGGCCTCGGGCCGGCCCAGTTGACCAGCTATATGCATGGTTCACTACAAAAATGAATAACCGCGTCGGGCTAGCTGTTAACCACGACAGCCCATACATAGAACCCCACAGCCCAACTAGAAGAATTCAGTGTCAAATAATTAAAAAACGTGAGGTAAATGGAAATTGAACTCGACTTTAAAAAATTGAAGCATCATCTTTACCAAACACCACATCAAATTATTTGATTACATAAATAATAAATATATATTTAATAAATATTAATCGGATCGTGCCATGCCACCCATAGGGTTGCCACCTCGGCTCAAATACGGTCCGAAACCTGTGCCGGACCTGTTCAAGCACAAAATTATTTCAGGTCGTGCCTGAGCTGGGTTAAATTTTTCATGTTTTAGATCGGTCCATAAAGCATAAGCCCATTTGGCCATCTCTCGCTGAGCCTCAGCCGCTTGGCTCGCTCGGGTGGTTGTTTGCCAGCCGCAGGCTTTGGATTCAACGGTCGAGAAGCCAAACTGGTGCTTTACGTGCTTTAATTAACTTAAAGAGTACTCCCACTCTGTAAACCTCAATTAGATTTAACAAAACCTTAGCAGTTTCTCAAAAATAAAGCAAAATTTGTTACGCCTACGACAAAATCTGTTCCGCTCGCGCCAAAATTTATAGCAGACTGAAGAAAAGGAGCCCAAAACTATCATTAAAGCTATGTCATCCCAATTGAACGTTAGCGTCTTTACACGTCCAGACCACTCGAATCCAGCGAATCACTGACTCAGCAATCCAGCAGAAGATAAGGATGCGTTCACCCACGTAACTACCTTAGATGCTATTTTTTGCCAGCTGGTCGTATTTGTTAACTTGTGTCCTTGTGTACACCACTTAGCTTTCACGTATTTCAAACTAGCGCCTGCGTTGTCATGTGGCTATGTTGCGTGTTGTAAATATCAATCCATTCAGGGACCATCATGAATATAGTGAGACGTTATTTCTGCGCCGCCTATAAAACGGAGGCTTCGGCTCCGTAGAACTCCAGAATATGCAGAGCACCAACATAGCTCTGATAGAGAAATTAGATTTGCTACCTATAGCGCAGCTTGTGCTCTTCGAATGAGCAATTTCTCCTCGATATCAAAATTATACTTTTATTATGGAGTTCCAGTGTCGACGACGATACCAATACTCTGAAGATTGCCACTACCATTTATCGTCGCCACCGGAACACCATAATAAAAGTGTGATATTGAATTTTCATTTTGTTGGAAGGTGGTACAAGGAAGGCATCTCAAGACAGCGGCGACGGTAAAGCCCCAAAAGGGTTAAATGGATCCGGTAAGTTGTGTCCATTCTGTTATCGCAAATTTGCAAGATTGTACATGCTGTTCGCACATGAAGCAAGAATCCCCTTCCTTCAGCCGCACATAAATCCTCCCTCCATGCATGAACTCTCCACGAAACTACACTCATCAAACTGTCTTCTCCCTTTTGCGCGCACAGTGCTAGCAGGAGCTCGTGCACTCTGGCGATGGAATCATGGCCAAGCTGCATCTGCTCCTCAAGCAGTGGTTCGTCCACGTCTTCCGCAGCCCGCACGACGAGGCGCATCGGCGAGTTCCGCAACGTCATGAACGGTGTCGGACGCCTTCGCAGGAGGGCCATCACGGCGTGCGGCATGCCGGCCGAGGTCCTCCTGTACCGGTGCGTCGATCGCCGGCCGCCGATTCGTGAGTGGCCGTCGACCCCCCAATGGGTGGACGACGTGGTGCCGACCGGACGCGATCCTCGTCGCCGCCGACCGGCGGAGCCGCATCCGCTACCCCGAACTGATGATGAGCTCGCCTGTACAAGTCCACAAAGTATAGAGATTTTGTGGATCGTGTATGACCTGTTCAGAACGATGTGTGTACAGATTTAATATATATGGAAATGTTGGGAGCTTTATAGCGTTCTTGTTTCTATTCTGGTCTGAGGCCGAAATCTCACGTAACTGGGCTTCCGTTGCTTGGCCTAGCTAGAAAAAGATCCCATGTAAGTCGCCCGGGTTGATCTCGGTCACAGGATTTTTAGATACAACGGTCCAGAGGGCCTCACCCAGGTCGGAAAATGGAATACACTTGTTGCCACTGCCACTCCATGCGCGCACAGCACCATTGGATGTTTGCAAACTCATTGGATCTTTGCAACACTCAACAAAACTCAAGAAGTTCCAACAAAATCTTGGTGGTTTGCCAGCAAAAAGACAATTTGTTACGCCTAATACAAAGTCTGTTCCGTTTGCGCCAGAATTTACAGCTAGCGAGCAAATATAGAAAGAAAAAAAAAGACCAAAACTGCCATCGGAGCTTTATCATACCAATCAAACGTTAGCTCCTTTACGCGTCTAGGCCACGCGATACCACCGAGTAAATCCCTAGGATCCGGCCAGGCGGCTTTCCATGTTCGAACTGGCCACCAAAGCCATTGGCCGGTAGATTGCATCGAGTTGGGGGCCAAGGGCGGGGAAGAAGGCGAGGGGCAACTTAGCGCGAACCCCACTCTCACCGTCTGAAGGATTCATCGATTAGTTCCTCCGACATCACAGCGTTAAAGCTTGTGTTTCTCCATCGCATCTAAAACTCAGCGATATTTCCAGAATATTTCGTTCGCAAATATTTCCAGAATTTCATGTTCAGGTACGAGGAATTTTTCGTTCCTTTCTCCCAGCAATAGATGGTCAGTTGAGGCATCTACAGAACCGTAATTGAAGCGTAAATTATCCAACACGCTTTGATACTGTTCAGAATAGCTTAAAGCATCATATTATTACAGTACAGATGATTCGTCAAAGAGGAGGTATCATGGGAGTCCAGCTTACATCCTTGCACGTACGTACACATACACTTTCCAAGTGCCAAAACAACTCCCGGAAAGACACCAGCTAACGTTCCAACCGAACAGACAACATCCACTGACGGTCATAGCTACGTTACACAGCGCAAGGAACACAAGGCTAAAAATAAAGTTCAGTCGGAATTGTGAAGTTGAGGTCACCGGAATCAGTAGTACATTAGCTGCTGCTGTTACCGCGGTGGGCCAATGTTAGGGAACCCGCCGTCATACATTGCCCAGCTCGCACCTGCATCAAAGCCTCCCATGGAGGGCGCTTGCTTGAGCTGTTGGGCCTGAGCGTACAGCAATGCCTGAGCTGAACCCATGCTGCTCAAGGCCATAGACCGTCCATGGGCGATAATATCAGAATCAGCTAGGCTGGAAGCAGCAGGCGGTGGCAAAGGCGTTGAGGGTGCACCAGGGGGCGTTGGCTTGTTGCCCCATGAACACTACAAACACGAGTGAGCTCCGTATTTTATATATATTCAGGAAAAACAACTGGGAGGCACTAGGCAGTAGTCAAAAAAGCTACTAGAAAGGAATGCTGGAGGAAAGGCCAGAGAAATGGCAAGTAGGACAAGCAGGCACTCACCTTGATTGGTTTGCCAAATACAATGCGACCATTACCCAGCTGAATTGCCAGGGCAGCTTCTGTATGGTTGCTGTATCCGATAAAACCGAAACCTTTGCCATACTGGACACGAACCTCCTCAATGGCTCCAGCACCAAGTGAATAAAATAGATGATGAAGCACACTCTGAGTAACCTGAGATCCATGGTGTTTTGGCACCATCAAATCAACAATCAAGATTACCCACAAAAAAGTCAACAATCAACAGCAGCAGGATCTAATTGACTAAACCATTTCCAAGTGTTTTCATGTGCAAAACCCTGCAGAATTGTCTAGTATGTAGCAGCAAAAATCACCTAGTTGGGCATATATGCATCTAGAGGTGCTCAAATATATACTCCCTCCGTTTACAAATATAAGTCATTCTAGCATTCAAAATTTATTTCTCAATATATATCATTCTCACTTTTCAATACACATTTCTCTCTTTTTAATACACTTTCTCACTTTCCAATAAATCTCTATCTCTTCTTCCTCATTTTCTCTCATTTTCTGGTATCATATTTTTTTCACTTTTTCTAAATTCTCGTGCCCAGAGCTAGAACGACCTATAAAAATGAACGGAGGGAGTTACCTCTTTACCAAGGTTTCCAACATAAACAGTTCTGTACAGTGGATTAGTCTCTGGGGCGTCTTCATTTGCTTTCTCTTTCCCATCTTCTGGACAAGAAAAATAATGTGTTTATGATACTCTTTGAGATACATCACCACAACAGTACAAACATGCAACAATGCACGAATATACCTGACAAGTTGCTTGTCAAATCAGATACGCTTTTGGAATCCGAAGTTTGCCTGTCTTCACTACTGGTGGCACCTTTCGTTGCCCAGTTGCAGCGAATCTGCCGGGTTCCAAGCCATTGACCTACAAAAGCAATTTTTACATTTTTGTGGTGATCAAATTTCCACTGAAAATAGTATCCACAGCTAAAGCTAAATGTAGGAGGGGGGTATGCATAACATACCATTTAAATCATTTATTGCTTTCTGTGCATCCTGCGAAAAACAATAAAAAAGTAAGTTTGCAGAAGCAGACAAATAGATAATTTAAATGCTAGTGTATGAGGCACACAACATTCGCACACCTGTTGATCCCTGAAGGAAACAAATCCACAACCTCTTGATCTTCCAGTCTTTTAATCCCACAAAACTCGAGCATCACTAGACAACAAGAAAAGTCGAAGCTGAAACTTCAAGTGAACCTTAATTATGTCCTAAACATATCATATTTGATGAATTTGCTTTTAAGATAACTGCACTTCATAACTTTCCCATTACATAAAAGATATCAGTGAGACAAAATGAAATGTCAAATCAGACAGGCACCACATTAACAGCAAACACCCCACAGCCTATTGACAAATGCTAAGCAACTGAGGGGCACTGGGAAGGGAGAATGTTTACTGAAGAAAAACTGATAACGTAAACAGGAAATACTCACGACAAGCTGGATAATCCTGAGAAGAATGCAAACAATGCAGAATCTGTAACCTCTGGACCAAGGTCACCAACAAAAATGTGGAAATGGCCTGCAAGAGAGATAAGAATTACCATATTTGACCTAAGCTATATCAGCAAATGCAAGAACAGCTTAAAAGAAAGCATGTCATCAACCTGTTGTATCTTCCCTCGGTCCACTGGTATACGCCCAGTTAACTCTGATGGGCTGCCCAAAGCTGAAAAGTATTTTTCAGTAAGCATATAATTTTGTGACATGGAGGGGACATAACTACATTTCAAGAAACACATAACAAGGTATAGTGCTATTTCTCCCTCTTACATTTGCGTCCCATTATGTATCAAAATTGCTAGTGCAGCTGATCTGCGTTCATAATAGTCAACAAAACCAAAAGATGACTGCAAGAAAGTGAACGAAAAAGTCAATCATACAATCTTTCCAAAATAACCTGTGTCAAATCATGTCATATATTTACCCAAAGCAATAACCAGCCAAAATGTAAAAACAGATAAGAAAAGCCAGACCTTTTCTTTTCTTATGAGCTTGCATCCTTCAACCAAACCAACACTCTGAAAAACCTCTCAGAGAAGTGCATCTGTTACTTGAACATGAACATTGCCGACATATCTAAAATTAAGAAAGCATTGTGACCTAGCTTGCATATAATTTAGCTCCTTGATAGGACACTGGTCTGATAAAAAAAAACTACAATTTGTCCTGATTTTATGGATGTAATCATCAATCTTCATTTTCAGGAAGAATTATTGCATATAGTAAGTGTAAGCACATGCATGATGCTTCTTTCATCAAACATTCAGTGAGCAAGGCAACAGATTATGTAAGTATTCATGTTCAATTGTATTTCTCTTGATCAAAATGTGTTTGACCTCAGTTGGTAGATGGTTCCATGAAGACCATACATTTTTCCTTCACAAACCTAAATGGAACATTATCGTAAGGCCTAAACTTATATCTGACTCGCAGGAGCAAGAAACTCAAATTTCCTCCCAAAAGAAACTGATCTAGAATGGACTTTCAAGCATGTAAAAAAAGATAAATAAGCTAGCATATAAATAGAAAAAACCTAATGGGACTCACACACTGCGGCATGTACTGATATCAAAACCAGGGGGCACATTTCCAGTAATGATTGGTTCTATCTGCAAAAATAAAAAGGTAAAAACACAGAAAGAAATAAAAATCTAAGAATAAAGAAAAAAACCTAAGAAAAAAGAAGGTCAGTGTAAAAAAATTACACGAGGCACTCTAGAATACTAGTATAAGAAAAGTGCAGCATGGTAACTATAACAGACAACAAAAGCCAGGCTGCAACAGTAAATTAATCAACAGCGTCTGAAACCAACAAAGTTCCCTTTTTTTGACCAAACAAGCACCAGAGGGCAAGCAAAGCAATGAAGTCGAACCAAACACCAGAAGCTAGGTAAAAATGGCCATTTGAATAACAAACCCTAATAAATCCTTTAATTCCCAGAACACAGGTACCTAGAGCAGTTCGGACAATTGCCTAAAACACTCAAAACACGAAGTCATAGTGAATAAAGATTTGAATTCTGCGTTACAAGTCTTAACAACTGAAACCTAACAGCAACAGGTGAGGATCATCTGCGGTTCGCCCTTCCTGCTGCTTAGCGCATCTAATTCTCTGAATACACACCGCCCAATCGCCGCCTTCAGATAACCGAACTACTAGTATCTAGTAGAACCTGTTACCACAAGCGAAAAGAACAACGCTACTAGTAGAACCGCGTCCGATGCGAGGTGTTAGAAATTAATCTTCATCCGTTTTGACCCAACGGTCTAAATGGGCTCTTAGCCTAATCGCGTCTTGATTGGGGCGCTCAGGCCATTATGGCTGGTGAGTCCCCTATCGTCAGCGTCATAATAAATAAAGGTAAGGACTGACCGGTACTCACACCGAGTTCGTCCGTACCGTCACACCCTATCGACAAACCTTAAACCCGATCTGTGAGAGGACGTTGTGCTGACGGAAAGCACCACCGCCGTCACCGCCACGACGACCGCCATCACCGGGAGATCCACGACATCGCCGTGACTTCTACGCAACTGTCCTCTCCATCGACCGACGCTGCCCTAACGCAGAGGATCACATCGAAAAAGTGCAGATGACCGGATCGTCTTCCACGACTCCGATAACCGGATCCGAAGGTATGGACTACCTTCGAACCACAGATTTATTCTTCGACATGAAACTCTCGGATCTGCGCTTCTAGACACCGGAAAAACAAAACAACACGAGGCTGTTCCAGCGCGAGACACTTTAGCCGGGGCGCGGCCATCGAACCTGCGGGGGCGGTGCGGCGGCGGCGGCGACGAGGAGCAGGTGGTGCACCGGCAACAGGGGCGGCGGCACCGAGTACAGGGACTGCAGCGTGTCCGCCTGCTGCACCAGCGCCGCTGCCTGCTTCTGCAGCTGCTGCTGTAGCTGATGCAGCATCGCAGGCCCGCGATCCCCGAGTCTTGTAACTTCTCCTCCAAGGGTAGGGTTTTAGCGGTGAGAGACGAAGAGAGCGAAGTGGAGGGGAATGTGGAGGAAGACCGAAAGAGGACGAGCAGGAGCGGCATTTCCTTGGTACTCTATTCTAACGGTTTGTTACAGAATTAGCGTTAAATAATAATTACATGATTTATATTTTTTAATATATTAATATAATTTAAATAAAAAATTGATAAAACATTAATTATATAATAAATAAATAGTATTTACTTTGTTCACAAATATAAGTTATTTTAGCATTTAAAATTTATTTTTCAATATATGTCATTCTCACCTCTCAATACACTTTTTTAATACACTTTTTAATTTTCAATAAATCTCTATTTCTATCTTTTTTTTCTTTATTTTTTACGTATTATATTTTTTACTGTTACTGTGTCCAGAACTAGAACAAAGTGAACGAAAGGAATATTGTGTATGGAGTATTATAAAATTTGTCGTAAAAGAGCAATGAGAGAATATACGAATCCAGCGGGGCCGGAGGCGGGGATCAGCCGAAGCGTCGAGACGAGAAGGTGGGGCCCGGGGGAGAAAACTGGGGATGTTTTCCCTGCGCCGTTTTCTTCGCTGGAATGGAATCCCGCGCGTGGAAACTGCGTCGAGATGGGTACTCGATCTTTCGTTAGACGGGCCGCACGTGTAACATTACTGGGGCCTAATAAGCCCACGGTCCGTGTTCCACAACCCAATACTACCTGGCCCACACAGTTAAAATATTTTCTTTTCGTTTCTAATTATTTGTCATTCTAGTGTTCACAAAATTTTTTCTTAGTTACTTATTATCATCTCGTAATATCGTTGTCTATTTTTAATATATCCTCATCATTTTTAACACATTTTATATTTTTTATTATCCTTTAAGGTCTCTTTTGGAACGAAAGATTGGGCAAAGTATTTTGGAGGATTCTTCTTCCTAAATAAAATTTCCTATGCAAACCTTTGTTTCATAGGAAAGCTAAAGAGAAAATTCTTTCAATTTCAAAAGAATCTTACCAAGAGCTCAAACCTCTTAGAAAATTTCTATGAAATTGAGAAGCACACTATCTCAAATCCTATGGATTTCCTATTCCTATATATTTCTTACCCTATGTTACAAAGAAGCCCTAATACTTGTACCCACAACTGAAACTACTAAGTACTCTCTTTATTTTTTAATTGACATCGTCATCGACTTCTATAATCAACTTTTATTATTCGTCTTATTAAAAAAATTTGTTTGAATATGTAAAATTTTAACTTGTGATTCAAATAACTCTAGTAATAAATAAAATTATATTAAATTATATTAAATTTATTAAAAAATTTAAATAAAACAAATAGTGAAAGTTAAATTTAAAATTCAACGATGAGATCAATTTAAAAAAAACGTATGAGTAAAAAAGTGACGAATAGAGTACCATACTCATTCAAACACTGTCCAGGTTCAGTGGAACTGTACGATCGCCTACAGACAAATTTGAAACTGCAGAGTTGACAATGCTACAGGCGCACGGCCATGCCTCTTGTTTACTCCTGCACAATCGACCAATCGACCTGTGCACGGAAATCTCCAAGCGACCAGGCTCGGCCCCGACCCAAATTTGAGACGCCGCTCGCTATAATATGGGTTTTTTTTATTGAGATTTTCAGTTTTGAGAAAGCTCTGTTTTTTAAAAAGTGATTCTTATCTGATTTTGTGAAGTGATTCTTTTGAAATGAACTAAGGAGCTAGGAGCTGAAAAAAAATAGCTTTTTTTGATTTTGTTTCTCTGTCTTAATTTTAAAAATAAAAAAAATCACTTTCAACCACAGAATCATTTGACAGAAAAATCATAAGTGAATTAAAAAATCAAGAGCTGAAAACTCTAACAAAAAAGCCCAGTATTACTTATGTACGTATATATTTATAGTTTCATACAATTATAATTTAAATAATAATAATGAATGTTTCAGTTTAGCAAACGGCTTACTACTTCGTATGCTTACTATGTAGAGTGCTTTTTTTTCTTTTCTAAGTATATCAGATCCGGTATATAAACAAGAAGTCTAGAAAATTGCCCGGTATAGAACGGCAATAAAAAATATATGGAAAGGTTGAACTCTATTTTGCTCACTACCTCGCACGCAGCTACACTGTGCGATACTTAGAAATTTAACGATATTGATCATCTTGTGTAGTGGGTCAGCGAAAAAATATATAAAGGCCTCGACTTTTAGATTCGCCCCAGACCCATATATCTCGGGACCGGCACTGCGAGCGACCCTGTCACCCTGACCATCACGCGCGCGTCCTGTCTCCAAATGGAACGGCCCCTGTTTTCACGCAGTTTTTCTTTTTTTTTTCAACATCGTGCGTAGCACGTTTTACATTAAGAGAGAAGTAGAAAACAACCTTACAACCGAGAATACACGACCAACACCAAGGTTGCTCAACTCAAGTGGCTACACACACCAAGAACTAAAGCAACTAGACATCACAACAGACACGACCAAAGGCACTAGCAGAGACACAAAACATGAAGCAAAGGAGACAGACCACCAAAACACCGCATCACTGTTGCTGGCGGCAAGGAAGGACCTCAACAATGCCTCTAAAGAGGTAACGATCGTCGTCGTTGACCCGACACATCGTCGAATAAGGTTTACACCCGATCCTTGCAAACCCTTGTTGCAAACAAGCTAAGACCTCAACAGCGGCTCGACACATCGCCGGAGAAAGCTTTCGCTCGGTCCTTGCAACCCTTGCTGCAAACAAGCCCAGCCACCAACCTGGAGCGACGTGGAGTCCTGAAGGAGAAAGACAACGACCGCGGCAACATAAGAGTAACACGCCGGCGATCGAATAGAGTGCATAGGTGAAAAACGTAGGGAGATGATTCCGATCCATTGCTCCATCTACTTCCACGATCGCGACCAAAACCAGCAGCTCCATCCTCACGCCGAGACCCTGCTCTCACCATCACTATGTGCCGGCCTATAGAACCAGACCGACCTGCAGCCGCTGCCGTACGGGAGGTCCGGCCGTGGCCTCCGCCCTATCGGATCTGGCCACCACGTGCTGAGATCCAGCGCCGCATAACGACGAATGACGGCGCCGACGAACAACGAACGATCCGCCACACCACATCGGCGCTGCCCCCTTCCTCCACGATTGCCTCCTCCGAACGCCGCCCCTGCCTCCAGGATTCTCGCCTCCGGACGTCTCCGCTATAGATCCAACCGCCACGCCTCAATGCTCTAGACCTGGGTCGGGATCCGACGGATGCACCTGCCCGCCTCCTCCAGCCACCGAGCATGGCCACGGGACAAGGAAAGCCCCACCGTCACCATCCTTGTAGGCCGCTCAGGCTGATCCGGCGACCCACTCCGGCGGCGGCGCGGCGGGAGGGGGTGAGAAAGGGGTGGCGGTGCTAGGGTTGCGACGCGAGCCTGGGGTTGGGCCGTTCCGTCCACGCCCAGCCACCTGTTTCCAAGAAATCCATGCTTTCTTACCATGTCCGATTACGACGTCAAGGGGTTTGAGACCCGCGCCTCCGCGTCAAACGCTTCCAGCCCTCGCCCTCGCCGTCCGTCACTTTCGACACAGAGCGCGGCCCCGGACCGCCGCTGTGTGTTGAATCCGTCATAGAATTCGTGGTGTGAAAACGGTGAGCCTACAGTCTGGCGAAACCATTTTGCCGGGAGTTTTTGTTGTTTGGTAGGTTGGGACCATCTCTTGGTGGATTCTTGGATCGGTGCTCGGATCTGCAGCTCGGTGGTCCGTGTCAATGGATCGAGCACCTGTCCTTGCGGACTCTGTTCTCGCGTCTCGATTCACCTACTACTAGACCACTATTGGCTCCTGAATCTGGCTGTAACTACTCCTAAAAGCTGTGTGTTTGCTGGACCAGAGGATGCTCGTGGTAGTTTTCATCCAGCTTCTGCTTACCCGTGAACGAATCGAACAGCTCGCACATGCATGGCGCTTGTTACTTGTCTAGGTCATCGACTCATCATCGTCCACAGCGTCATCACCCAGAAGGAAAAGCTCGACCCGCAGGAGCAGTACTTTACACTCCATGGAATTATGGTCTGCAAGCTCACTCAGACGCTCACGAAAGGTCAAGGCCGACAATCAATTCAAAGCCGCACCTGCACGGAACAAACTTTCCGAATGAAACAAACGTGTACGAACAAGTCGAGGGAGAAAGAAAGCGGAGCGAGTTGGTCTGGCCGGCGGTGGGCGGACGATTTCTCGCATGTGGGCGTGTCTTGGGATTAAGAGTCTGGCCGGCGGTGGGTCGGACCGATTTCTCGCATGTGGGCCTGTCTTTGGATTAATTTGGATTAAGAGTAAATTTTATAAAACTACAAGTATTTTATAAATATTATCATAAAATTACAGATCATGCGGACTGTTGCATCTTCTTCGGCCTTATATCTTCTTGGATGAGATAGACAACGTCACTTGGACCTGTGAGAACCTGTGCAGAATTTTCTACAAATCCACAACGGTGAAGTGCTACTCATATACAGCAAAATTCTGATAGTGATTTTCGCAGCAAGCGATTTAATTGTAGACAGACATATACTGTTCCAAATATAATCATGCCCCTTTTGTTCTGGTCTGTTTAGAGCACCCACAATGTACGGGTACTTGGAGCCACGTGGAGGAAATTTTCATCCGGGCACAGATGCTAGCCACTGTGTGGATCTGAAATGCTGGCATCGGTTCCTACTCATGCACCTGGTGCTTGAGCTTGTTGGTGTCTCATTTCTTTATTCAACCACCGCTTTAAGCACCGATAACCACACTGGGGAGTGAAAATAAATCAAGGCACCGGTTCTTTGTATTCCAGATGTGACATTTCAAGCTCCGTTCCCATTGTGGCTGGTCTTAGATTGCCCCAACAGTCAAGTCCTAGTACCAAAGATACACAACAGCACAGCCAGACACAGGACTTCACACAAACCACATGATCAAACCAAGTACTCATCAGGAAATAATAACAGTGCTAGTCTCAGGACATTCTGGATCCATCACAATCACTTGTTTCTGCATACAGTTGGCATAGAGCCAGAGGATCACAGTTTAAGAGAAAACACAAGTCCTCTGCACTATCTTTTTCCTTAGCACGGTACTACTATGTTAACAACCCAAAATTTCTCTCATACTTCCTCGGTAGCAACTGTCAAGACTGGCTACTTTTCTTTACATCCAGACCTCCTACTACGTAACAAGAGGACACCAACCACCTAAAGAAATCAAATCGCTACAACACGATGTAAAAGAATACTTTTATGATTTGGTACTCTAATGGCAAGCCATGCGGCAGACCATTCTGTGAAGGTCTGGTAAGGTGGCCGTGCCGGGTCTTATTTTGGGGGCTGCGTAACGACGTGCGGCTAGCTCAGGTTGGACTTCGCGACGTTCGGTCCTAGTCCAAGCCATGGCTGGCTCTCAGCAGGCTCCTTCTTGACCGGCGTCGACTCTTGAGAAGTTTGGTAGGGCATCTTCGCGTTGAGACTGAAGAACAAATCGAGAGAAGTAATTAGTTATAAAGACAACACTGGTCATCAATAAAAAGGTTGAGCAGGGCAAATCACAAAAAAGGGTGCAACTTACCGGTCCTTTCTCTTCTCAAGGAATCGGTGAAGTGAAGCCTTCCTAGCAATTGGTATGTCTGCAAACAAAACGAAAACGTTAGATGAATGCAACCTGTTGACGGTAATCGTGATCCAGACCTTCAGTATCCCCCGGTAGTATGAACCACAAGGAAGGGAGGCGTAATTACCAGAAGAATTTGGACGAACAGGCTTCGGAGCATCAGCCTGCGCACCAGGCAAGGTGCTCGCCGGGGCCGACGCGGCCTTTTGGACCTTGCTGTTGTCGGTGACGGTTGCCGGTGCAGAGGATTGAGGTAGACCAACGTTCTGAACCACGGGGCTGCCCTTGCTGGCTAGCTGCATCAGGTCCTTTGCCTTGTCAGCCGGGAAGTTGTCAAACACCAGCACCTTCCCACCGTAGAAAATGGTGAGCTGTTGCTTCTCTTTCTTTTCTTGCTTCCTGAGAAATCAGGAGGAACTTACTTCAGCTTCACATCAATCTGATTGCCTGATCGGCTTTCACTGCCGAGCAAAATCATTTTTCTTGTTAAAATTAGAATGAGTCGTCTCTGGTTCATGGGTGCCAAATTCCAGTTCGGATTAAAAGGTTTCAAGTTTACATTGAAACGATTCAACTTATGGTTTCATTATTATAATCTAGAACTCGTTGGGCATGGAAGATTGATTCGCTGCAGAAGAAAGCTTTACACCCACAGGTACCGTCCTACCTAGGATTGAACATGCCGCTCAACTAGATTTCAGAAGTCTTGCACCACGATTAACCCAACACTAAGCAGTTAACCTAAACAAAGGTTGAGGTAGTCTATCTAAAACCAACAGTTTGATTTTTCCCACGAAAGCACCAGACCAAAATGTTAAGATAGGCTAAACTGAAGCAACACGATGTGATCTAGTAGCAGCAGTGTACCTAGCTGCGTCAGAGGAAGCATCCTGCGTGCCGAACCCGGCGCTCTGTGGAAACAGTTCCATGGTCTCCTTCCTCTCCGCCTCCTCGCCCAGTGCTCCGGGCAGCAAGCTCATCGTAACTGGCGCGGCTTCATCTGAAAACAAGCCGGATATTTTAGGCGCCATTTGTATCCCCAATATCCACACCCCGGCTCAGATCTAAACAAAAAAGGATTTTTCTTTCTTCGCAGAAATCAAAATGAAAACCGAATATTTCGTAATTCCCTCGATGTAAACAGAAAAACAAATGAGAAACGAAAGAGAGCACCAAGTTTAACAGCGCAATCCTGGACGGCCGCCGGCGACGGGCTCTCACCTTTAATCCCGAGGCCGAGCTCGGCCGCGGCGGCGCCGTTCTGGCGGACGAGGCGGCTTAGCAGGCTGCACGCCATGGCGAAGCTGGTCGCCCTTTCCCCTGGCCTCGCGGACGCCGCCATGTCACCCCTCCCTCCCTTCCCTCGCCTCGACTCCTCTCAAATAACGCAGACGGACCCGCCCAATTCGGCGTCCTCCTCCTTCGCGCGGCCGTGGTTCACCTCTCTCTCTCTCTCGTGCGCGAGATGCGTGGGCGACCTCGTGGGAGCACGGCAACGCGCTTATGAACGGGAACCCGCGGTTTCTCGCACAAAACAAAAAAATAGCCCAATGCAATTGAAATTGTTTAACAATCGATTTCCTTTCGCGGGAGGGGGTAGTATTGTAAATTTAATGGTTGGCGTAGGCGTTGGCGCCATAAATGGTCGAGTTTCCGCACGTGGTTTGTGCGGAGTGGTGGAGGGGATTTTCGAAGCAAAATTAAAATCCTTTTCCTTTTATGCTTTGGGACCTCGCGTCCGCAAGGAAGCACGCGCCTATGATTGGACCCGGGCTTTTCCGCAGCGCCTGCGCGTGCCACGTGGCTTCGTGATTGCCGGTGGGTCGTGAGCGGACGGTTCGATTGGACGCTTGGGCGCACGAGTTGGTGTTGGGTCAGGCATGTTGAGTTTGTTTGGTTTGATCTGACTCGGGTTTGTACAGTGAGGTCACGTATATAAATTTTATTTAAATCAGTTTAATTTTATAAAAAAATATATAAAAATTAAAAAATCTCTCATTATAAATGGGGGTTGAGAATGTGAGGCCTCTTTGGAACGCGAGAATTTTTTCTGTTTCTAAAAAAAAAAATTGAAATTAAACTGATTTTTGTGAAATTTCTATAAGATTCACGTGAAAAACCTGCATTCTAAGAGGCTTGAGACAGTTTTTGATGGTAGAATCCCCAGTATGGAACCAAAACATGACTAAATTAGTCGTGTTGCTGCTGTATATACTATTCGAGGCTTAAATTAGATCATCACCTATGTTTGGCTAAAGCTTCTCACTTTAAAAAATAGTTTAGCTGAGTCAGAAAAGTTACTCTATCAGTATGGTTGGCTAAGTTTTTCTCAAAGAAAAAAATTGGCTTAGTTGGAAGTCTTCTCCGCTGGTTATTGTCACTTCTGAAGAGTTTGCATTGTTCAAGTGAACCATGCTGCTATTTTTCTTAGTTTTAATTATTCAGTCTAGACTTTTTTTGAGAGCTATTGTTAAGCCTACACTCACAAAGAAGTTTGTGAAAAGAATTTGAAGTATAGGTCATGAAACCGTTTTATCAGTTAGATGCTAGAGATTCATTATACACTTGTAACGAGTTTAGTTACTTGTGTATGAATACTGATTAAACACAAAATTCAGAATATAGAAGAAGAAATAAATGTTTGAATTAAATTGAAATCATTTTTTTAGTTGCAGGTGGAGCCCAATGATGTGATAAAATAAATGATACCGGTATGAAACTTCTTACTAGTA
Source organism: Zoysia japonica (assembly GCA_001602275.1). Taxonomy (NCBI): domain Eukaryota; kingdom Viridiplantae; phylum Streptophyta; class Magnoliopsida; order Poales; family Poaceae; genus Zoysia; species Zoysia japonica. The sequence continues at coordinate 698,142 of BCLF01000044.1, read as the reverse complement.
CTACTATTTTCCAGCCATGTAATTTGGCAGCACATTTCCACCACTTAGATGAGGTGAACAAGGCAGACAGCTACTTTGACAAACTCATATTTTAAACAAGAGAGAAAAAAGGAAGCACACTTGCGCCTTTAAAAGGGGTAAACAACAGGTGCGTTTGTTGGACCAAAGCGTCTTCTTCATCACGAGACGCAGCTGGTTTGATAACTTTATCTACTGGTATTAGTCGTCGTTACGCAAGTGGCAGTAGAGAACGACCTGTATGTAAGCCTCGGTCTTAGTTGCCTACAAGAAACCTCCACTAATTGTTGATTACTATAGCTCTCTCTCTCT
>BCLF01000044.1:627847-692072 GCA_001602275.1 Zoysia japonica | reverse complement strand
ACCGCGCCGCGGAGCGCGCCGGCCGTGGCGGCCCAGAGCGTGGCCCCGCGCGGCCGGACGCCGGACAGGTTGAACTCTGCGAGGTCGAAGTACCACGTCGCGGACTCCACCATCCCGAGCGCGATCACGAGCGTCGCGCAGCTCTGCATCGGCACCACCTCCCGCCAGAACCGCGCGTACTGCGCGAACCAGTACGCCGCCAGCGCGGCGAACGCCAGCGACATGCACCCGTAGAAGGGCGCCAGCGGCGCCATCCGGCCGGGGAGGTACCCGCGGCTGTTCTTCCAGATGGTCTTCCCGTCCACCGCCACCTGCCCCCCGCCGATGAGCGACGCGTCGCAGTGGACGAAGAGGAGGGTGTACATCCCCGTGCGCGACACGGCGACGGTTTCGTCGGGGAACGCCGCCTCGAGCAGGCCCGGCGGGAATGAGGCTGCGAGGACCTTCGGCCACCCGGCGGTGCCGTTCCCAGCGCGGTGAACCACCGATCCCTCGGTGCAGTCGCCGCGCTTCGCCATGTCCGGAGTGCAGCAGAGCACGCGACCGCCGGAGACGTCCGTGGCACCGACGGCGTCGCTGTCGCCGGCGTCGAAGATGACCGCTGTGACCGTTGCCGTGTGGTTACCGTCCTCCTCGGCCGCCGCCGCCGACTCGGGCGTCCTCTTGAAGACCACCTTCTCGAATCTGCAGCGATCAAGAAAGGACCGCACCGCGTCAGTCGTCAATGAGTCACTCCCCAAGAATCAAAAGAAACGGCGAGCCAATCCTCTGTTCGACAGCAACAAGGCAATTCCGTACCGGATAAACGCGCCGGCCGTGGCGGAGGCGTAGACGCCCTCGCTGCCGCCATGGAGGACGAAGGCATTGCCGTAGCCCGAAAACCGCTCGCCTGCGTAGTCGTGCACGGACGCGTCGGCGCCGAGGAGGCCGCACGACGATAATAGCAACGCCACCGCGAGGTGGGCGAGCATCGGGGAAGGCATCGGCACCATTCGAGGCGCGCGGCGGCAGGAGCGGATGGCGCCCGACTTCCTGTGCGTGCACTGAAGCGTCCGAGTTGAGCAGGATAGAAATAGAAATACCGGGGGAGGTGATGGAATCTCTAGGAGTCGAGTGGAAGAAGAACGGAACCGGAGACTTTGACCAGGAGAGCACATGAATTGTTAGGTCCACGCCAAACCGTTGCTGCCGTGGACAGTGGACGCAGCAGCGAGCACCATTACACGCAGTAATGATGGAATTAGGCAGAGATGCAATGAGAAAATACGCGCGATGATGAACTAAAACAAGATTTTGCATCAAGATTATCTGATCTTTTCATTTATTGGCAAAATTTTGTTAGATACTATGCATTGATTTGTGAAAGTAAAGGGTTCGCATCTTCAAGGATATAGGCAAATGATATCCTCCTCTCTCTTTTTTTTTCTTTTCAGATATCAATGCATGCCATTTGTTTAATATGTCCAAAATTAAAAGCTAGTCTATAAATATATTTTATCAATAAATGCAATAGCTATCTAGTACTCCTAGCTGCTATCATACATTTAACTATAAATTTTATTTATCAATATTTCCTGTTTGATTTCGCTAAAAAAATATTTCGTGTTTGATGTACTTTGACAAATAAAGTAGAGGTGTCAATAGTCGTGCAAACATTGTTTCTCCTCTATCAATAACACGCCGACAAAATATTTACAATAGTTAAAGTCAATTATTTTAATAATATCACACTGAGAATGTAGATGAATTAAAATAAACATAAACAATGCCTTTTTTTAGAAAACATAAACAATGCCTTGTAAAGTTATGTTGAGTACTTAAAGCTATGCCTAATCCACACCTCATGAAAAATGTAATGCTGCGCGAAGAAAAAAGGTAATGTAATCCACACCGCATCAGCTAAATTAGGAAACTCACTCCTATAAAACAATGAAGAAAAGGTAACGTAACCTAATTAATCTTGTCGTTGATCCATATCCATGCACGGAAGCGCGCGCGCAAGTTATTTTTAATTCACTTGAAGAAGTTATAGACCGATCTCCTACCGATAAAAAAGGAAAAAAATTTGGTGCCACCGAAAACGTAGCGCGGGGAGATGTTTGGTGCCTCGAGCGAATCAGCACCACACCCCAACCGGGTGGAGACGACCTTGGGGAGCGCGAATTTTGACAACGCTGTTTGTTTAAGTCCTTGCCTTGCCTATGTGGCTAGGGCGGGCTAGTGGAAGCAGTCACACTGAGGTTTACTTGACGTGCCACGTACGGGGGTTTGGCACGTGTCTACGTCCTCACTGGTCGCGTCCTTCCGTGCGACACGCAGAAGGTCAAGGGAGCGTAAACCTTGCACCATTGCACGTACGAGACAAAGAAATTCGTAAGTGATCTGGCCTGGGCGGGAGGCCACGCAAAGTCGGCAGGAAACCACGGGGTCACGTAACCCTGGCCTAACCCGTTTGGCCTACGGCCTAACTGCGGTTTAGTACCATCGATCTCGAGCACATGAACGGATAGAGCATTTGAAATTGTCCAGTTCGGTACGTGCTGTAGAGCTCCTACCGATCTTCAGCTCGGTCAACGACCGTGACATTGTTGGAGGTGTTCTTTTAAATCTTCATGCCACGTTTGGAATGTAGGAATTATTACATGCTTTGGTCTGCTGTCTGGCTGTCTGCTCTGCTGAATCACCTTTGCAACCTGACCAACCTTTGGGCTATGGAAATTTCTTTTCTGCAGGACCAAAGTGTAAGTGTATTGTAATTTCTGCCTCTTCTGTATTTCAAACACTAATGCTGTTACTATCTTTTTTCTTGCAGCTAAGTGGTCAGTTTGCTATACTAACTTGCTCGAGCATATTTTTCGAAAGCTAGTTGAGCCGTATTGGCACTCAAGTAGAACGAGGCCCAGTTTTACTGAGTCTCAGCCAATCAGCCATTTCCGGCCCAACGACCGTTTCCGAGGACAGACGTCTCGCCGGGATCCTGGCCGCATCTCTCCCAGCCCAACGGTATATGCCGATTGCCGAGTGCGATCCCATCACAGTCGGATCAGATCCAACGTCTGACAGCCAAGCGCCGGCAGAAACCCTTGCCTCGTTGCTACATCTCCACCTCCTCCACTCCCGCGCCGTCGTTCATTCCTCTCCCGTACCCAGCGGCCAACCCGCCACGATCCGCTCTGCCCCACGTCTGACTCGAGGTAAAACAGTCCGGTTAGGTTGGGCGGCCACCCTAACTTGCTCTATTGGTAGATCCGCCTCTGTATAATGTTATTGATTGAGCTGTGAATAGTTGGATGTTTTGTTGTTATTTTTCCACTTGTAAACTGTTAGTATCTTGTTTCGGCTTTGAGTTGTTCCGACATAATTTTTTCTGTTCCAATAGGTCACTCGTGCACCTTCCTTGAGGGGAGATGGCAGTGTCATTCGCAGTCAACACCGAGGCAGGGCTCAAGAAGCTCGACGACTACCTTCTCACTCGCAGCTATATCACTGGGTACGTCAGTTCGCAACCTTCAGTGCTGAAGAGTCGTATCCATTGCATTTACCTTTCATTGCAACAATCCGTTTACAGTTACCAAGCTTCCAAGGATGACCTGGCTGTGTATTCTTCATTCTCTGCTGCCCCTTCGTCCAAGTACGTCAACGTATCTAGGTGGTTCAGTCACATCGATGCGCTTGTGAGGCTGAGGTATGCTTTTATGCCAAGCAATTGTGTTTACTGTATACTATTCATTGGTTTACATTTGGCAAAAAAATTTCCCCTAGTGGAATTACCGAAGAGGGCCAAGGTGTCAAGGTTGAGTCATCAGCTGTTGCTCAAGCCTCAACTCCTGATGTTGCTGATGCGAAGGTACATCTGCTACTTTTGCTTTGACTGCAGATTATAAACTGACCTTGTGTCCTCAGAGAGATAAATATGTCAATTCTGCTTCGTGTGGAAAATTATCAAATTGTTATTATGCTTGTGTAGTTAATTTGTTAGGTTCAATTGGAGTTGATGATACTTAATGTTGATAAATAAGTACTTGAATTGCTGATCTTGCTGCTCAAATTCCAATTACAAAGCTTCCAAGGATGCACCCCCCAAACGGTGTTACATGGTTTAATCCCTGTGGTATATATTCTGACTGTAGGCCCCAGCAGCTGATGACGACGACGATGATGATGTTGACCTTTTTGGTGATGAGACTGAAGAGGAGAAGGCTGCTGCTGAAGCACGCGCTGCCGCTGTCAAGGCTTCTGGCAAGAAGAAAGAGTGTATGTCATCCTGCATATTGTTTCATTCAGTGCATTAAACGATGATAGCACCTCTCCAGGGGAAATATGCACTGGTCTTAGTATTGTCGCCAATGTTGAGAGTTTTATACTTTGATCTCAATTCCTGTTGCTAAATTTCTCTTCACCTTTCAGCTGGCAAGTCTTCAGTTTTGCTTGATGTGAAGCCATGGGATGACGAGACTGATATGGCCAAGCTAGAGGAGGCAGTAAGGAACGTGAAGATGGACGGCCTGCTCTGGGGTGCATGTATGTTGCCATACACGTAGCTGTATATCCACTGCTTATACTGTTAGTTTGGTTTCTGACATGTTCATTGACCATCTGTTGCAGCCAAACTTGTACCGGTGGGATATGGCATCAAGAAGCTGCAGATCATGATGACAATCGTTGACGACCTTGTCTCTGTGGACACTCTCATAGAGGACCATCTCTGTGCTGAACCAGTGAATGAGTATGTCCAGAGCTGTGATATTGTGGCATTCAACAAGATCTGTAAGTTCCAGCCACAATCCTTAAATTTTTTAATAGAAAAATAAACGTTGATTATCTTCCTAACATGCACTGGTGATCTGTAATCAAGCCATGAAGAGCTGATCTCATGCTCTTCTATTTTCTAGTCTTTTGCTTGAATATAGTAGTATGCCATATGTAACTGCATTATTGTCCTGCACATTATCTCTGCCTCTGACATTGGTTTTTAGAGGTTCTAACTGTTGAATCACTCCTGTTCTGCAGAAATTTTGTGTGACAGGTGGACAGTGCACTAGTCCATATAATCTGAAGACTTTCGTCGATGTCATTGTGACGTTGCTTGTTTTTGTCCGTGAGAGTATTGATACTAGTCGAGTACAATGTATAAGTACCTAAATGGTTTTGCTTAAATTTGGAATTGCCATCTGGCTGGATTTGCGTTATCTACGTACTTGCCTGAATTTTTTCCCCCGCCGGGTCCGTATTTGCTTATCAGTATCGTTATCTGTGATCAAATTTGTTCTCGAGTATCCGCCGGCAACGGCGACCTATCGAGCACGTAGGGGTGGACCTTTGTGTGCACTAGGCGCGTCGGTCTTCCAGCATCTCGCCTGGAAAGATTAGGCCAGTTTGATGTACTGACGCTGTCGAATGGTGAGCGGCATCTGGCCATTTGTTGTATTGACGTTGTTTGAATGTTGAGCGGCTGGGCCACTGCAGTGTCTTCCTCTCATCAGCGGTGTTTTAAAAACCGGTGAAAACCGGTTAGTTTTTGTGGTTTTCGTTCAAATCGATCCGGTTTGGTATTGGATTAGTTTGGTTTTCAGTCAAAAACGAAATTTAGCACTTTAGCAAAACTAGTTAGCTGATCGATTTTTAGCCAAAACAAAAACCGGTTTAAGGACCGGTTTTTAAAACCCTGCACATAAGCCGTTGTCTCTGGCGTTCTACTTAGTGAGGTATACTGAAGAAGAGTGCACTAAACATGTCCGTTTGGCCCTGACTAAAAACGCGTTCTACAGCTGCCCTGTCGGCCGCGCGACCTTTGCGCGAGCTGGCCTTCTGCCGTTCTGCATCTTACTCGCTGTTGGGCTTCAGATGCGTGTCTGGATCATTGGAGACCCAAAGTGAACGCTGTTTCAGTCAAGCTACCACTCAAGCCTGAACCTTAACACTGCCATTGATCTTTACTGTACTTTCTAACATCAAGATTCGTAAGAAGATGTGTCACCATGTCTGACAGACACCCAGCACGCCACTGCCTCAGTCAACAGTCAGCATCCGAATCCTCACCCGGCCACCACTATTTCCCAAAGCGATACAACGGCGATTTCATAGGAATATCCCCTCCGATACTCCACCTTAGACGCGCCAAACTAACCCAGAGCTAGCTGCCACCTGCAAGCTAGATACTACTCGTACTCTCGATCTTGTATTAGCTGTTTCAACCAGAAGCAACACGCGATTCAGGACCACGTCTTCCCGGCTCCTAGAACTCCGCGACGCGATCGGCCCATCCGCGGACGCGGAATGATGGGTGTCCCCCGCCCTGGCCAAACATTCCCGCGTAGAAAATGAGTCGCAGGCATGATCGATCAGCCCCAACCTGTTAAACAACGGGGTATGGCCACTATCAACAAAGTCCCGATGTGTCGAAGCTGAAACGAGCCGGTATTGCCACTAACGGATTATATTATACATACTTGCACCATCTGCAAAGCCTCTAAACTATAGCATCGGCATTTGCCAAAGGCGTACGACGTTGCTTGGCACTCACTCCTTTGTTAGAGTTGGGCACGGGCACACACGGATGTGCCGGGGAGCTGCCGCTGATCCTGGCGCCAACGGAGATATCGCGCGCGCGTACCTTCAGGTAAGTCCAGGCTGGGGTTTCCGGTTACGGCAATGACCACGTTCCGAGAACCCTACTAGCCGTGCTACTTATGTGCATTGAGGATTATATTAGCTTGATGCAGTCCTGGTTCGTGAGGGTGACCATGTGTCTTGAGATGGACCACGTACGTTCGTCGAAATAAAAACTTGTGAGGGTTTCAAAAAAAAAATTGGGAGGGTTCTTCGCCAAATTTTTATTGATCCCACAGGATGAAAAAGAACTGTTTATATTAATATAAGATAATATACAGTACATTGACATATATTATAATAGAAGATCAGACAGAAAAGGGAAGAGAAACGAAGACAGGAATTTTTCCTATGAGGGACAGCTCAAATGTGTTGCGCATGAACAAGCCCCCGCTTGTGAATTGTGATCGATCGTCATATCAGTAATACACCCTTATGCGCTGTGTATCTCTGTCTTATCCAGTTATATTGTGATCGATCGTCATATCAGTAATACACCCTTATGCGCTGTGTATCTCTGTCTTATCCAGTTATATCCCATGCATCCATTCTGAAATTGTTATCGTCAGTTAGTAACCGGCAACAACAATTTCAGAATGGAGAGAGTATCTCTCTTAGAACTGAACCTTCATTCTTCAACAGGAATTATTACGGCAGAACACTAATTGTGATTCTGTTGAGAAGGGATCATCCAATACAAGCTGCAAAAGTCCGAAACGTCCAAATTTAGTACCAGAAAACAATTTGTAGAAAAGAAAAGATATGAAAAATATTGTGGACAGCATATAATGTTTTAATAATATTTAAAAAAAACTATAGGTTCTTTGATATCAATTGTTACATGCCTGTAGATCTTACATCAATTGTATCACAAAACTATAGATTCTAGACATATCGAGTGCAAAACACTGTAATCTACAGTATAATGTTATGATAAATTAGTATACAATATACAGTTTTATGGAGTGGAGTCTCAAAATATATAGTTAGGTAATAATATTGTTAAAGAATCTGTAGTTTGTGAATTAAGTTATTCATTTTTTAGCAGACAGTATGTAATCATTGTGGACTTTCTAGGCAGCCACTTACCATAATGAGCTTGAATTCTTGCCACTCCTTTCAAATCTCCAGAACAATAACTGCGACGAAAAGAACTTTTTCAGTTAATTGTTAATAGCAGAATGAAATAAGAGTAGAATGTAAGCATATGTATACTCACAGTCCGTGTCAGTTTTATCCCACTTGAAGCTATCAGATCCTTTGTCATCCTCGTCCTCGTCAAGACGACGCTCTCGTTGCATCCTCCCGCTTGGTTTGTCCTCTAGGTAGTACATCCTCGACGACGCTGCATTGGCATTGCTCGGACGAGCACTCATCTTCTGAAGCATCGTCCTAAACAACTGTGTGCACGAAATCACGACAGGGAGCACCATGTTGTCAGCGTGTATGCCAGGGAGATCGATCAACAAAGGCTTACTGATCAGGTACTCCATGGTGGCAGTGCATGTCACATATAGAGTGTAGATACCTTCTCCATTCTTGATTCGACTGGATCGTTTAAGCTCGGGCTCGGCGCGGGCGCGAATCCACCGCGGCAGACAAACATCTTCCTGAGGAGGAACTTGAACGACGTCTGCTTGACGGCGGCGCCGTTGCTGTTGACGAGGATGTCCCTGGCCTTGCTGAGAATGATCTGCGTGTCCGGCGAGAACTCGCCGTTCTCGCCCTCCGCCGCCGCGGCGTGCCGCAGCGAGAGCCGGCGGTCCACCTCGAGGCTGGACGGGCAGTTGAGGAACCTGTCGAGCGGCAGCTGCTGGCTACCGGCGCCGCGGTCCTCGTCGGTGGCGCCCGACCCGCGCGCGCTCGACTTGGACTTGGCGCGCCGCAGCAGCTTATTCAGCGCGTCCTGCAGCTTCTTCACCTCCTCGATGGTGAAGTCCGCCACGTCCTGCGACGACGCTCCTGCGCCTGATCCTTCCGCCGCGGCGCCACGCGGTGGGGACTCGTTCCCCAGCGTCCCGATCGAGAGGATGCCCTGCGGCGGCCAGTCGCCACAGCCGGTCGCCTCCTTGCGCTCGCGGCGGGCGGCTTGGCGGCAGCTCTCAGCTCGGACAGGGACATCTGACGTCGAAATTAAGACGCGTATATGAAACCGCTACCTCGTCAGCACGAAGCCAAGAAATGCATGTCTGCGTTGCACGTATAGGCTGGTAACCGAATCACTCACCGCGCGCTGAGCTACGAACCGCAGTCTCGGATCGTCGTTTCTCTTGCTTACCATTGAAGCGGTTCTGCATCCAGTTGATGATCTGCAGAGCACATGGAAACCGGAAAGAACTGCCTTAGCATCTCAACATCAAAACCTAGTGAGCAGTTGCGAGCTTACCCCCATATCTTCGTGCTCCCGGCCGGTGAACGATCAGTGGCGTGGCGTCCTGTGACACTCCGCTAGACTAGAGCCGATCACTCGTACGTAAACGGAGGAGCTCCTGTGGTTCCAGGGTTTCCAAGCTGCCCTGTGATTGGTCAGTCAGGACGCCTGGTACATGCTTCAACTACATGCTAGTACTCCTACTCAGTACCCACTGGGAGGTTTTTAGAAGGCAGGGGAAGAATGTGGTAGAGGAAGCGATCGAACGAAGCCGAGAGAACGAAGTGGCTTTCCACGATGCAACCAGGGTCCCCAACTCTCCCGTGTTTTAAATAGCCTTGGCGATCCTATAGGGTGCCACGGAAACCCGTGGCTAGATTCAGGGCGGCGTCGTCCGGATCGAGCTACTCCAGATCCCAACCCGTACCACCACCACCAGGTTGGGCTCGGGCGCCGGCCCTCTAACCGACGCCGCCGACGTGGTTCCACCCCGTCCGCTCGAACCAATCCCGGCGTCTAAAATTTACCGGCGTCCAGCAGTTGGGGCGCTATTCTAATCCTCCGCTCGCGTATCCAGGCGGGCGCGGGAGGGGTTACGAGACGGGGGCCTCGTGGAGGGTGATCAGCGAGGGCCTAACCGTGGCCTTCCCCGGAGAGAGGAGGGTGCGGGTGCTTAGGCTGGGAGGAACCGGTCATTAAGAAACAGGTGTCGCCCCGACACCGGGAGCCCTACCCGTGCACGCTGTCGTCTGACACTTGTTCGCACGGATGGCCTCCGATTGGGCGGGGGAGGAAAGGGCCTGAAGGACTTGAGTATTTTTTTTAAGTCTCTCCTAAATACTTAGTGTACTACAGTATAGTATTTGTTTTTTTACGTGCACACACACTATCATGCATACCTACATACTCACACGTACAATTTCTAAACTTATAGTGACATCCAGCATCTTGAAGATTACGTATTTGAAAGGATCACCGTCGTTTGAATCGGTATGCGACGGAAATGTCACCCTCCCATTGCGTGCTGACATTTAGGTTCTCTTCGCTTGAGTCGGAGCTTTTGAGTTTTTTTATAAAAGCTGGCTGATAGCTAATTGAAAAATTGGCTGATGAAATTTGGATGTTGACTTTGGTAATGTATTTTTAATTTTTTAGCACACACAAACTTGAGAAGCAGCTTTTTGTGAGCTTTTCAGCTTTTAGTTTATTCAGTAAAATCTAGCTTTTAAGCGTTTTAAAAGCTAACTTTTTATAATTTTGTTTGTTCCAACTTCTTAATTTTCAACGTTTCAATTAAAAAAAGCTAGCTGAGAAGTTGAAATAAAGATAACCTTAATATATATCGCCCACTACTGTTTGTTAAAGGCCATTTGGACTTTGTTAGCCATGTAGCGACGCCCGCGACTGTGGGCCCCGTCACGGCCTCACGAGCTGAGCGAATATTTTGCTGGGCCGGGCTAATTTCCGTGCAAAGAATATGGGCCTAATGCTGTCCAAGAACCAACTGGGCTGCGCAAATGTGATGGACCGCCACACTTTCTTCGTCGGCGAGACTGAAACGGAGCAGCTCTGCTTCGCGCGTGTCGAAGAGCTCCTTGTCTCATGCTCGTGCCTCGTCGCCCGCCTGGCTTGAAGAGCGAGAGCGAGCACTCCTGCTCCACACTGCCCGCGGTGCAGGGCCCGAGCATGGAGTCGAGCGGCGGGAGCAGCCGCCGCGGCCAGGGTACCACCACCGCCTCCTACGACCGCCGCCTCACGGTCTTCGCCCCCGACGGTCAGCGGGAGGTGAAGGCGAGCACAGATGCCCCTTGCCGCGTGGCGCGGTGACGTTGGGATCGGGGGCACACGCCGTCCCTCTGTTTACGTCGCCGCCGCCGTCCACATCCACACGCGCGTTCGCAGCATTTCACCAACTCGGCACTTCATCAAGACTCGCAAAGTCAATGGGGCCGTGTGGACGAAGCCGCGGCGGCGTGCCGACAACTTCCTTGCAAGAAACCGGTGGCGTGCGCTCAATTTTCACTCGGCTCGGTTGCCAGTTGTAAACGAAATTATATTTCCCTTTAATAAGGAATGGCATTTCACGCTCCCGGAGGAACTGTTAAGACCCAATCATCGAGCAGTACCAGCTACCTGTATGTACTACTACTACAGGTAGTATAAAATTAAACAACTACAAGAAGACTCTACTAATTCGTCTAAAATACGAAGCCGTACACTGAAGAAACAGCGGCTACTAATATGCGCGATTAAACTAAATACTTCTCTGTAGAAGTTATTTTTAGATTTTATTGACTATAACTTTCATAAGATATAATTAATTTTAATATTATAAATTATATATTTTATAAAAATATTTTTTAAAAAAATTAAAAATACAAATACTAAGTTTTTATATTTAACAAAATCTATAAAATTATTATTTAAAACGTCAGTAAACAAAAATTAAAAATAAATTTATATTAGTACAGAGGTACGGAGGTAGGACGCCGATAGTGTCGTCAACAGATAAGGATCCAGAACGATTGCCGTGGATTGGTGGAACACGCAAAGCAACGCAAATGTCCCGGGCAAGAAACAGCAGCCATCACCCATTAGTACGGCACGGCCACGCAAGCAGCAAACCAAGCGACCCGGGCTGCTCCGCTCGGCGACAGCTGGCCTGGCCACCCGACCCCGCATCGTATTCTGATGCCGTTGTCCGACGTGGCGAGGCGGGTCCCGCTCCATCATTCACGTCCGCCTGGGCCACGCCCAGCCACGATAAAAGACGGACACGGCGCTGACTACGCGCGCGCGCGAAGAGGAGAGTAGAGGGGACGGAGGCGGGAGGGAGGGATCGGTAGATGGAAGCCGGCGGAGCTCGCGTCCACGTCGGCGGTGGTGTAGCAGCAGCGGCAGCAACCGCCGCCGCCGCCGCCGGGGAGGCGCCGGTCTGACCGTCTGAGGCGCGAGGTTTGTTCGCGCGGTCTCTGAGTAAAAGACTCCACGACATGGAGACGACGGAGCTCGCCGGGGCGGAGGAAATGGAGCAGGAGATGGCGTGCGAGTGCTACTGCTGCGGCTTCACGGAGGAGTGCACGGCGCCGTACATCGCCCGGGTGCGCGAGCGGTTCGGCGGGCGGTGGATCTGCGGGCTGTGCGGCGACGCGGTGGGCGAGGAGCTGGGCCGCGCGTCGCCGCCCATCTCCCCCGCCGAGGCGCTCGACCGCCACGCCGCCGTCTGCCGCCGCGGCTCCGCGCTACCCTCGCCCTCGGGGAGCGCCGACGACCTCATCGAGGCGCTGCGCTCGCTCTTGCGCCGCAGGCTAGGTTCCCCGCCGCAGTCGCTGCCGCTACCGCCGCCGAGGAAGGTTCGCTCCACGCCCAGCAGCCCGAGGCGCGACGGTGCCGACGCCAACGCCGTCGTCGGCTCTGTCAAGGCCGTGAGCGCTGGAAGCTCGCTCGGGCGCACCGAGAGCTGCTTCGCCGCGCTCGTGGACGTCGAGTGATTAAAAGTAAGAAAAGGATTCCGCGGAATGGTAGGCGGTACCTTTGCAATGCCCTGTAATTTTCGGACACGATGCATTTACGCTTCTTTCCCTTTTTTTAGCCCTCTACCTAGGATGTAGTAGGAGCAATAAAACATTTGTACATATATATGAGCAAAAACTATTCGAGAAATGGAAGAATTCCACGTTCTCTCATCAGTGTGTTTACGAACAGTAATGGATGGGACTCTATGCTCTGTTCCTGCTTCTCGTATGCATATATAGGAGTACTCTGTTTCATGTATGCGTATATACTCTGTTTCTGCTTGTGTGCGCAATAACCCGGATTTTATCCCAATCCCCGTCCGTGCGGGGTGCTCCCGTCCCGTCGTTGGCTCCCGCGAACGGTCCCCCCCCCCCCCCCCCCCCCCCCCCCNNCCCCCCCCCCCCCCCCCCCGCGCTGACGTTTTTTTTTACAGGGGGGCCCTTGGGCAATGGGACGGAGGGGGAGCCCCCGCACCGCACACCCCGTCGTTCTTTTTTATTCTGTGTGCGCAAACTGCTTTTTCTGCTCTGTTGCCAAATACCCAATTTTGCTGTTAAAGTTTATGATCATCTGGAGTTCTGTATTTTGCATTCGACGCCGGGAATCAAGGAAGGAAAGCATGTATACAGTTCATCTTGTGAGTGAAAGATAGTATGTGTAATGTAATCTTTACAGTTTCAAATGACATGATTTCAGAAACTATGGAACACGGTATGTCCATTAATTTTGATGATAACTCGGACACGTTCCTTATGTCTTAGTTCTCGCGTCGATGCCGTTCTTTAACGGGGAGAAATAGGATTTCTGATCGGTTAACAGGACAAACTCATACCAGTGGTTCTTATCCTTGTTGATCAGAAAAATAATTTCCATCGCTACCTCCACTTTTTGGCTGTTGATAAGAATTTTAATTTAACAATAAAGTATAATTACTGTCTTCGTGACAGTAATAATTTAAAAACAGAGATAGCATAACTTACCATCTCATGGCTTTATCTGTATGTGACTCTACATATTGCGACCTCAATCGGTCATGGACGCTAAACGAATCAACACGAAGCCAACTCGGTAGAATACCAGTAGAATTTGCAGCACATGGTGCACGCGTGCGTACCGGCACCTCTCCGACGTTGATCGCCCAATCGCTGCCGCCCGTGCACCGTCGAGCTCCAGTAATCGAGCTCCATTTCAATCGAACCTTCTCTCCATTCACACTGACCCCTTCCCCCTTAATTTTTTTTTATCACGGCTTAACCGATCATTATCACGGCTCAGCCGAATCATTAGTGACGCGGAGCGACCCGTGCGAGGTTCAAGATGCCGAGGTCACCACGGCGGTAAATTATTGCGGTGTGGTGGCAAGAATCTTTTCCTCTGATCTTATCGCTGGGCTAGATAGATGTGGTAATACTACTAAAAGAGAGCTCCACGTCGCGACCGATTCGACGGATCCACATCGGCATGGACGCGTCGATGATGTGGACTCCGAATCAAGATCAGGCATAACGTGAAATGAGCGGAATAATCCACCGTGGCCAACATTTCTTATCCCCTTCTCAGCGAATCCGTGCCCCGAATGGACGCCAATGGTTAGTTATGCGAAACCGTGGTTTGAGCTGGTAAGGTTGTACTACTCCATAGTAGGGAAGACCCGATCGGAGCCATGAGACTCGGATACTCAACCCAACTGTCGGTAAATCTTTGCGGTGCAAGCAGTACAATGTGCTGTAGTACGTGTACTGTGACTACAGTCGAGGCAGCAAAAGACAAGCAGACAAGCGCCACTGTTGCCCAAGCCATACCGCTGTCGACGATAGGACTACGTGTCGACAGTGAGGTAGTACTGGTACTACCGCTGCATGCATTGGCAACAGCCAGCAATACGTACATCGTCCGGTCCCTCTCAGTCTCAGATCCCGCCCCAGTTCCCTACTCCGGCGTAGCTAGTGGCCCAGGGACACGGACGGACCTGCTCCCGTGTAATTAGCCACTTGTCCCTCTCCGCTGCCTCTAATCAGTAGTACTACTGGCAGTAGGAGCGTGAATAAGTATTGTTTTAAATTTTTAAACTTCTCTTTTTTATCATTTATTTTATTAAAAAAATTATTTTATTACGAACCGATTCACTAAGTAAAAAATACTTTAAATTTGACTTATTCCTTTTTTTTATTTTTATAAATTTTTTGAATAAAATAAACGGTTAAATGTTAATTTTAAAAAATTAAAACTTCACTTATTTTGACGACGGAGAGAGTCCGTAGTGAGTTTGATTTTCTGAGATTATTGGATGCACTTTAAACTGGCTCAGCAGCTCCAGAAACAGAGGTCCAAATATCCTTGTGACATGGAGCTGACCCAACGGTTGCGAGTCGCCGTGACCCATGCCAACGATTGCCGTGCTCCGTCCATCCAGACGAGGGCCCGAGGCTTCGAGACCTCTCTCTGCGCTGCGGGCGCCACGGTAGGCCGCACCGCCGCATCCACAGAGAAAAGAAAATCGCCGCGAAGCGATACGACGGACCGGCATCGGCTCACCCACACATGGAAAGCGAAGCAGAGATCGATCAGTCGGTACCTCATTCAGTCATTCGGAGCTCGAACTAGCCGGGACAGGACAAGACAAACAATTGTGCAAGTTGCGATGCTCTCGTCGACATGTGCTAGTGCGCCCAATGATTGAGGCCGACACGGGCATCTCGCTCGCTCACCCTCGCCCGAGCGGCCACGCGGTCCGGACGAGAGGGAATCGGGGCTTCAAACGGAAGCCTGCCCGGCCTGCCTCGGGTGGACGGATCGATCGATCTCGATGGCGCGTCAAAGGGCGAAGGCCTGCGGGATGCTGCCTGTTTCGATGAGAAGAACATGGAGGTTGAAGGCAATCACCACGCGTGATGCTGGGGCGGGACCGGCTTGGCTTTCCACGGGAGCACAGTGTGATTCGAGGCAGCATCGCGTGTTTCAGCAAGGGATTGAGATGTGTCATGTGCCGTGTTGCACGCCTCGCCAGTATCCTCAGACGAAGATGTGATGTAAACGGACGACACTGTACTAGATTTGCGAATGGAATGAAGACATTGACATGACCGATGAATCGCCTTTCAGCCGGCTCAGAACCTGCTGAAAAAGCCTGAAATAGTACCGTCCAGTCCGGCCCGGAGGGCTGCCCAGGCCTGTTGCAGGATTCTCAGGTCTGAAATCACGAAATAATCCAACCACTCAAGGCTAATAGTACCTCTGTTTGTCGATCGCGTGCACTGCACTGTACACGCGTGATTCTGTACACTTACCGCTGTTGCTTCATCTGATGATAAGCGTACACACAAGAGTGCATAAAAAAAAAGAAGAGAAGAAGCTTCCGCTATAATACTCGCTCTAGGTGCGAGCCACACTCTGCATCTCACTGTAACAACGGACTCAAACGAAAAACTCAAGCAGATAATTACAGGGATGCTTACAGTCGACTCTAACCAAATATTATCTCGTCACGCCTTCTGCTCGGCTGGGAGGTGCCACACCCAGAACTCCTCCTTGGGCGCCGCGCCGCGCTTCCTCGCACTCACCTTCGGCGACATCGGGCGGCGCCGGTGGCCATCCTTCCGCGGAGGCGCCCGCTGCTCCTTCTTCTCTTCGACCGCCTCCGCAGCCACGAAGAGCACCATAGGCGCGATCGGACCTACGGGTCCCAACGGCATGTCGTCGGTGAGTTTGAGTAGCGGCTCCAACGCGTCCACGACGGCGGACATGTCCGGCCGGTTCTTGGGGCTGCCGCTGAGGCACCGGTACGCGACCAGGGCCGCCTTGTGTGCCGCGAGGGCGGAGTACTGGCCTTCCAGCGCCGGGTCCATGATCCGGGCGAGACGGAGCGGGTCCTTGAGGCATGGCCGCGCGAACTCTACTAGGCTTTGTTCTCTGGTGGGCCGCGTCTTGTCCACTGACCGCCGGCCTGTTAGGATCTCCAGTAGCACCACGCCGAAGCTGTACACGTCGCTCTTCGAGGTGAGGTGGCCCGTCATGATGTACTCCGGCGCGGCGTAGCCGTGCGTGCCCATGACGCGGGTGGAGACGTGGGTGTCGTCGCCTTCTGGGCCGTCTTTAGCGAGCCCGAAGTCTGAGAGCTTGGCCTTGTAATTCTGGAGATGGACAGATACCGTTAGTGCTTAGTCAGTTTTAAGTTTTCCTCTAGGGTGTACTAGTAGTTAGAGAAGGATGACATGACTCTATGCATTAGGCATTGACCAAAATGAAAAGCTAGTGAATAAAATTACTTCAAAAACTGGCTAGTTTAAGCATCTTCACCGGCAGAGGTCATTTTCGAATCGCAGAAGATTCCATGAAGAAAAGGTCTCTTGGTCTATTGATCCTCACTATGTTGAAAATGCGCATGATCGATGTTGGTTTGTTCATCACTGCTAATTAAATACTCTTGCACTCCAAACCGAGTAGCTAAGAATAACCGGCGGAACGTCGCACTCACCGAGTCGAGCAAGATGTTGGAGGCCTTGAAGTCACGGTAGATCACCGGCTTCTCTGCCTCGTGGAGGAACTTCAAACCCTTCGCGGCGCCTACTGCAATGTTTAGCCGGGTTGACCACGGCAGCACCGCCGGGATCTCTGAAAAAGACGTCGAAAGAAATTCAGTAGGACATTTTATAACACGATCTCAAATAAATTACGCATTGTGCGTGAATGTTTTGGTGGTGTGCAAACTTCAGAGGATGGGCTTATCAGCATTATTGCATATTTGCAGCGAGATTTCAGGACAAGGATGACGCTTGAAAGTGACTGTATTGCTGGTGTTTTCAGAAAATTTTGATAAAAATGTGGAGATTGGTGAAGTCAACGCGTTAGGCGATTTCCTTGTGACCAAGTACAGATCGATTAGGAAAGACACAACGTAACTAATCTACTGGTCGATAATGATCTATTAGCAACTATATGCGCCTTAATGTTTCCTTTTTTTTACACAAATTGTGTGCCTTCACGAGCTAGCAATAGCATCTGACATTGTGATCACTATCCAGTTTATTCTGCAAGGCTAATAAAATAGCATTACCATGCTCTCACACTGAACTTAGATCGATGCAGTCAAATCTGGTTTGGTGAGATCGAACTCAAAACCTTGGAAGGTGGGTGAAGCAAAGATCCTGTCCACCACGCATAGTAATAGCTAAACATTTTGAAACCTTCTACTGTCATCAACTTGAAAACTACTTTTATTAAATTTCTGAACAATTCTTCTTCCAGTCTCGTGAGCTCACTCGTTAGGTAGGAAGCTAATTTTCTCTGAAAGCATGCCAAGTCAACGTGCAAGAGACTTGGCAACCATATCCTATCGACATCACGTTAAGCATGCAGGTGTACTAATCCCCAAATTGATCTCCACATTATCGATGCCAAATATAGTGCTTGATGCATGTAGTAGTAGTAGTAGTAGTACTTACGCTTGAAGAGGTGGTTCTCGAGACTGCCGTGCTCCATGTACTCGTAGACGAGGAGCCGGTGCTCGTCCTCGCAGCAGTAGCCGACCAGCTTCACCAGGTTGGGATGCCGCAGCTGCCCCAGGAAGATCACCTCCGCCTGCACACGCACCGGGACAGGAAGAGAAAAGAAACCACGTCAGGATCAGCAGCAGTTCACGTGCATCTTCTGATCGCCGCTGTCGATCGGTGGCCGGACCGGTCGGCGGCGTTGGGCCACCCAACTTATCCGGGCGCCGCCGGAACCGAGGAACCGTCACGTCGCTCAACCACCGCGTTGGCTCCCTCCACACACGTCCGCGTCGACGTGTGCACCGAGATATATATATTCTTTCAGCACTTGATATGTTTGCCAAATCAAAGATATTTTTTCCTTTCGAGAAAACACAATACTACTCCCAGCAGAGACTAACGTGTTGCTTAAAAAAGAGTAAAATACAACACATGCTTTGAATCCTTCAGGGAAGCTAACTAATCAAGTGGCTGGCGTTGATCAGTAGGAGTATTAGATTTTCTGCTGTCGGGTTACGTACTCAACGTATCGCCCAGGTGTCATCGCCGGAACTGGATTGCCGTAAGAATTGGGTTTGGGGAGCCTTGTAAGGGAGCTGATCGACAAGCTAGCTTCGGTGAACCACAAGCTCACTCTTTTACTACAAGAAAGCCTTCAGATCCAGCAAAACTACTCTTCGAAGAAAGCTATCTTATCGATCAGGTAGATTCTAGAAGGAGCAGTGCAGCACTAGTCTAGAAGTCGTTGATCAATCGCGCGCTTGTTAATTACGGGATCGATCGAGATTCCAGACGAGCCCTGTCGTTTCAGTATACGCAAACGAAGAGTAGTAACGAACACGTGCAGTGATTAGAGAGAAGTAGGACGGGAGAAAGAGGACGCACCAGCCACTCCTTGTGCCCCTGCGCGCCCTCGGGGTCCCAGAGCTTGACGGCGATGGCCTGCGGCTTGAGCCCCTTCTTGACGCCCTCGTCGACGAAGCCCTTGTACACGGGCCCAAACCCGCCCTCGCCGAGGAAGTTGCCGGAGACGAACCCGCGCGTGGCGGCGCGCAGCTCCGGCACGGTGAACACGTGCAGGTTCGAGCCCACCAGCGACACCGACAGGTCCTGGTCCGCCGCGCCGCTCAGGTCCGTGAACGACAGCCGCCCTCCGCCGCCGGACTTCACCTTCCGCTGCTCGTCCCCTGAACCGCCAACGCCGCCGCCCAGGCACCCGCCCAGAAGCGACCGCCACGCCGTCTTCGCCTTCCGCGACCTCATCGCGCGCGCGTTTGCTGCTGCGGAATGCGACGATCGAACGTGCGCGGTGTGTGTTCGCGGTTTGCGTGAGCCTGCGAGAAGGGGAGGCGTCGCGATCGCTGTGGTGTGGGGATTGTGAGGTGGATGGCGCGGGGCGAGGTGAAGCTATATGGACGCGAGGCGCTCGCGCACGGCCGCCAGGGTCTGTCTGCCTGTCTGTCTGTCTCACGGGGAGGGATTGGCTCTGTGGACGGCGTGTCGTTGGCTGGGCTGGGCTGGGTTGGGTTGCGGAGGTGACGAAGACGTCGTGGGCTTCTTCAAGCTCTCACCTACTCGAGGAGCTTACCGGGTAGGAGTAGTAGGTACGGCGTGGTCGTTTCGTCCAAGTCAGGGCGTTTCGCATACTACGTAGCTTGACCCCGAAAATTAGACGACCAGGACTGCGTGTTCATCGTTCCTCTGTTAACTCGCGACGCGAATCGCGCGTCCCGACTTGGTGTAGAACGAACCAGCAGCTTCGGTCGATGGACGCGGAGAATGATTCCTGCTGCACCGAAAGCAGCTTGCCTCAGCTTGCAAGAATCCAGCTTATCGTTCCAAGAACCGCGCCGAAAAGGCCGTCGACCACGCTCACACTCGAACAGCAGCGACCAGGTGCCCGCGCCACCAGAGGTCCAGAGCCTTGATGACTTTTTTCACATCACAGATTCACAGGCAACGGAAGCAGACAGCCGGATGCCGCCCGAGTTCCTTCCTCGAGCGAGCGAGCGAGCGAGCGAGGCGTCAGTTCCCGGGGAGCGGCGGCATCCGGCGGCACAGGCGGAACTCCCCAATCGCGTCGGTTTGGACCGTTCCGCGCGTGAAGGTCACGCGGCAGCGTGGGCGGGAGTACGGGAGAAGCGCCGCCGTCACCGTCGTCGCGGCGCCGATCGATGCCTTGCCTACTCTATCTATCGGGATCCGGACGAGGCGCCACCGGTCGGTCGACCCGTCTCCGTCTTTCGCTCGCTTTCTTCTAGAGGGAAAGAGACGGAGGCTTCTCTTCCCCGACGGAATTGGTGGCGCTGCGCATCGCCATGCATGTCGACGTGCCGGACCCGGAGGGCCTGCGTCGATCGAATTGGCATGTCCTCCGACGGACAGGGACGGCCGGAGTTTTCGCCGTACTGTACACGTGCTGTAACGTCTTACCGGAAAGACATTATAAATCGTAGGAGTACGTTTAATACCACCGTGTAAAGACGGATTACTATCTTTATATATTAAATGCCGTGCGTTCTCTCAACTTTCGTTGCGCCACATCACTCTAAAAAATATTAGCCATCGGATAAAAATTTAACGGTGAATATTAACAAAAAGAATTTTTTTTCCTCGATCAACGTAAAAGCGTGCTTTTACTCGACGAGAGCAGGTATAAACGATCGTGGCATCGCCATAGTTTTTCTAGATTTAATATAAATTTTGACTATAGTTATATTTAATTTTTTATAAATTTTATATATTATAATTTGTTTTATCATTAAAGTTATTTGAATCATAACTTAAAATTTTTCATATTTGAATTAATTTTTTAATAAGTTGAATAGTCAAAGATGATATTAAAAATCAACAGTAAACAATAATTTAGGAATAGAGAGAGTATGTAGGAGTACACGTGAACAATGACATAAATATAAGAAATTAACTGTAACTGTTTTGTTAAATCAAATTTATTTTTGCTATAGATTCAATAAAACTATTTAAAAAATATAAGAGAAGTTCTTATAAATTTATTCTACTTCTATGTGTTTGCAAGTATATGCTACAATTAAAGACCTTTATATGTTATGAAAATATATATTTAAATAACTTAAATTGTTTTATCTTCTAAAAATGCTCTTTATCACTATGAGAACTAAGATTTAATTTTTTTCCCGCTTACAACTCCGGTAAAAAAAATAGTAGCTTTGAACGCAATGTTTTAATCAAACATTGTCAATATAAATTAAAAATAATTTTAAATTTATTAAGTTACAAAATTAGAAATAATTTGTTTTAAAATTACTTTTTTAAAATGTACCAATGCTACTTTTTATTAAATTTTTTATAGATAACAAGGTCACACTTATGTTTTTGAAGAACATGTCGATAATTTTTTTTTAAGACCGAAGTATATATTTATAGAACTTTGTCATACTTCTATTTTTTAAATAATAAATTTAAAATATACTGCTTCAACTATAAAAACATACACGAAGCGCGGCCCTTGTCTGCGCAAATTTTCTAAGTATTTCTTTCACTCTCAGGACCAGTTGCAGCCACGACGGCGTCGACGGGGTCTCCACCTGCACCAACAACGACGACGGCGACGGCGACTAGTTTTTCTTCACATGCAAGTGGACGACGTGCAGCGCAGTCAAACGTTTCCATGCATGCGCTGCGTTTGCGTGCCTGCGGATTATTACATTTGAGTCCTGACTGCTCCCTGACTCGGAGCCGTAACCGAAGTTGACAGTCAGTCAGGCGACGAGCCTCGTTGCAGAGCAGAACAAACTAGACTTCTCTGTTTGTTCTGCTTCATCACCAACAACGTTTGGAAATTCGTTTTATTCTGCCTGATACGGTGATCACGCAAACTGCTAGTAGCAGACGTTGCTAAACAAAGCGATTTGAATTCGACAGAGACACTGGGTTCCTGTTCCATTAGGTCGATTACGTCGACCGTCACCCTTCATGTTCAACGCATCGAGGCGGCCAAACGAAGGCTAACCAACAAGCCATCCATCGACATCTCTGCTTCGTCATCAGCAGAGCCCCAGCACAGCACACTATTATGTTCTTCGACCAAAAAGACTTTATGTCCGACAAGAACCCGTAACCTTGAAATAATCTACTCTAGCTCCGGAATTGACACGTTCTAGAACCCCTAAAAAACTTATGGCGATCGCGTCATCTGCGAAGGGCTCCGTCGTCGATCCCCTGCACTCTGCAGGTCAGGTCAGCGCCAGGTGAACCTCGTGATGAGGAAGGAGATGAGCACGGACGACTAGAGGGGTAGGTTCGCGATCACAACGCGACCCCTTACCAACTGCCATATTTACATAGATACATATGTGCTATTATATGCGCTGATGAGCTTCTTAAGCACGAACGGATTCTTCGCTTCTGTCCGGCTGAAAGATTAGTTCCCCGTGTTTGAAGATAAACACGTTGGAAGGTACAACCACAGGCTTATAAGATACTCCCTCTGTCCCTCAAAACTAGTCGTTTTAGCTTAAATCGGTGAAAATAACCAACGTGACAGATTACACTGTTGCTTTGCTTTGCTTGGTCCCTGCGTGCGCGAGGAGTTAAGACAGGAGGAGCTACGATTCTAGCCTAGCTGCTACCTACGGCGACAGGTTTTGTGGGACAAAACATCAACGCTTAAACGACCTGTTTTCAGGGACGGAGGAAGTATGATCGATCTACACGCTTATAGCATGTGCATGTCATTTTCATCTACGTGAGCAGAAATTCTAGATCAACGGGCTACTGGCGAGTTTGTTTAAGTATAGACACAAACACACCGGAGCAAGAAAAAACAGCAGTATCTTTGTTCTTGATTTGTTTCAAAATACTTTTCGTAATTTAATACGGATGAAAATGAAGCCAGAACAAGTTCGGCGACGAGTCTTCTGTATCCCTGCGCGTGGATCTGTAGCTCTGTTGGGTTGATACATCGATTTCAGAGTGCAGACGTGTTACGAACTGGTCCTGCTTGATTAGTTGCCGCAGGCATTAGTTGATTCAGAACATTTCAAATATGTCGGCTACAAGCAAACACGGTTCCTCAAAAGCAGAAAAGGCTTGGCTGATCGCCCTTTTAAATCGGGGACTATCCTCCCTCTCGATTTGGTCAACCAGCACATGTACTGGCTCCGTTTTTTAATTGATGTCGCTGTTGATTTTTAAATTTAATTTTGATCATTCGTTTTATTTAATTTTTTTGATAAATTTCATATATTTTGATATAATTTAATTTATCATTAGAGTTATTTGAATCACAACTTAAAATTTTACACATTCAAGCAAATTTTTTAATAAAATAAATTATCAAAGTTAAATTAAAAGTTAACGGTGACATAAATTAAAAAACGGAGGGAGCATCACTGAACTGAATACCGACCATTCGTTCTGAATACTACGTCACTTGACATTTGAACCGAGAACAAAATGTCATCCCCCGAAAAATTTCTATCGTAGTGGGTATAAACAGAGCAATTTATTAAGGGCTTCTATGCGACGCAGAAATATCACAATAATCATATGAATTTCACAGAAATCAATTCAATTTTATAAAAAAACACACATGATTTATAAAAAATATTCCGCAATCCAAAGAATCCCTCAGTGTATACGGTCGTAGATGATCATCTGTTGATACATACGCATTTAGATCAACCTAACTCCATTAGCAAACATCCTTCGGCACGTAGTCGTAGTTAACTGTTGATGCAGGATTTACATGTCAACGCATGCTTTGTTCGCATAGGAGTATTATTATCTTTTCTGCTGGGCACGGATCGGCATGCTACATCTGCTCCCAACCTCCAAACTCTGGTACAGGTCAACAACAAGATTAAGTTTGCGGAGTGATCCGTTCTTTAATTGATGTCGCTGTTAATTTTTAAATTTAACTTTGACTATTTATTTTATTAATTTTTTTTGATAAGTTTTATATATTTTAATATAATTTGATTTATTATTAGAGTTATTTGAATCACAACTTAAAATTTTACATATTCAAACAAATTTTTTGAATAAAACAAATAGTCGAAGTTGATTGTAAAAATGAAAGGCTTAAAGAACGGAGAGGGTAAGTGACACCTCTTTCCCCCCCACTTTACAAAACTCAAAAAAGGAAGGCAGGAGACAGAAAACGAGCTTGATATGCAAATTTCAAAGGGCTGAGCTGAGCTAGATATTTTCCTCTAAAAGTCGGGTAATATCTCAGCTTGGCAATTTTTCCATTTGTTACATTACTTTCATGTTGATTTTTATGCTTATCATGTCCCCTCTGCAAAAATATTTTTTTTTCAACTATTTGGCCTTTATTTGTGTGCCTTTTCCCATTTGGAATTTGAAGGGCCCCGTGGGCATTTGGCATTCTCCTTAATTTGTGACTTGTGAGGGCCCTTTCCAGGTGGGCTGAGCAGCGGCATTAACATGACCTTCCTATTTTTTAAAACAAACATAGCTGGGTCATTTTCCTTGCAGATTGGGCCAGAATTGTAGCCTACAGAGGCCTCTTAGTCCTTAGGAATAAGTCTTATTTGATTTGTTCGCTTTTTCTTCTCCAACCGAAATACCAGATATTTTGACTCTCCCAACTATTCAACCCGTTCATTTTTTCTCTCTCGGCTGTTTCGACGACGGTTTTGTCTGACGTGGCAAGGAGCCGTGGTGGTTTTGCTGATGTGGTAGGGTGACATGGCAAAATCCCATGACGTGGTAAGGTGATGTGGCAGAATCCGTTAACATAGACACCTGATTCGGCCCGATTTTATTCTAAATTAGAAAACAAATACTTAACGACCTCAAAAAATTATAAAATTTTACAGAATTTAAATCATTTTACAAGGAACAAATTTTTTTGGACCAATTTCAAATTCGAAACACATTTTATTTTAAAAATTTAGAAATGAAATAACCATAAAAAATAATATGTCTTCTGAATTTTCAATAAATAAATCTATTTCGAATTTGGAGATGAGTCCAAAACAAATGTTGTTCCTTAAGAGATTTATCAACTTTCAAAGTTTCAAATTTATCCGAGCTCCAAAAGTCATGTTTTTGAGGCAAAACATTAGCCTGCTGCTGAGTATCGTATGGTTATAAATTTGTATTCCAAATTTTGTATAAATAAATATATTTTGAATTTGGAGATGAGTCCAAAACAAAATTTGTTTCTTTTGAATAGATATATCATTTTCCAAACTTTCAAATTCATCCGAGTTTGTGAAGTTATGTTTTTGAAGCAGTAGCCTCTTATTTACCTCAAAAACATGACTTCAGGAACTCAGATGAATTTGAAACTTTAGAAGATGATAGATATATTTATGAGGAACAACTATTGTTTTGGACTTATCTCCAAATTCGAAATATATTTTCTTCTACAAAATTCGGAAAAAAATTATAATAGAATGGCGACTCAGCAACAACCTATTGTTTTGCCTCAAAAATGTGAATTTTCGAACTTGAATGATTTTGAAACTTTGAAAGATGATATACCTCTTCATGAGGAATAACTTTTGTTTTGGAGTGATCTCCAAGTTCAAAATATATTTATTTCTACAAAATTCCGAAAAAAAAATTATAATAGAACGGCGACTCAGCATCAGCCTACTGTTTTGCCTAAAAACATAACTTTTGGAACTCGAATGAATTTAAACTCGGATAAATTTAAAACTTTGAAGGATGATATCTCTTCACGAGGAACAAATTTTGTTTTGGACTCATCTCCAAATGCGAAATAGCTTTATTTATACATAATTCAGAAGACATATTATTTTTTATGGTTATTTGTTTTCTAAATTTTTAAAATAAGATGTGTTTTGAATTTAAAATTGGTTCCATAACAAAATTTGTTCCTTATAAAAGGATTTAAATTTATGCAAAGTTTTATAACTTTTTTGAGATCGTTAAGGATTTTTTTTAATTTAGAATAAAATTAGGTCAAATCGAGTGTCCACGTCAGCAGATTCTGTCGCGTCACCCTTCCATGTCAGCAAAATTACCAACTGTAAACAGTCGAGAGAGGAAAACTGAACGAGTTGAATAATTGAAGGAGTCAAAATATTTGATATTTGGATTAGAAGAAAAGCGAACAAGCGCTGACTTATTCCCGGTCCTTACCGTGGAAATTATAAAGCCCATCTCAACATCTTTGCACAATGGACAAATAAAAGCCTCAAAAATGTAGGCCCAGCTCAATAGCGGGGATAGCCCATTACCTCCAAACCCTAGAATGCCTCATCCACGGCTACCCCATCGCCGTCTCTCATCCAACGGCCTACGCGTCACACTTCCGCGTTATAATACCTGGCCATTCCCATTTCCTAGGGTTTCCTCCCGAACACCTCGCCGCCTCCACTCCACTCCACTCCTCTCCCAGGCGCTGCCCAGGTAAGTCGGCGGCGAGCGGCGATGACGACGCGCTTCAAGAAGAACAGGAAGAAGCGCGGCCACGTGTCCGCCGGGCACGGCCGTATCGGCAAGCACCGCAAGCA
This sequence comes from Zoysia japonica, assembly GCA_001602275.1. NCBI lineage: Eukaryota > Viridiplantae > Streptophyta > Magnoliopsida > Poales > Poaceae > Zoysia > Zoysia japonica. The sequence continues at coordinate 665,595 of BCLF01000044.1, read as the reverse complement.
CCCCGGAGGTCGCGGAAACGCCGGAGGCATGCACCACCACCGCATCCTCTTCGACAAGTACCACCCGGGGTACTTCGGGAAGGTCGGTATGCGCTACTTCCACAAGCTCCGCAACAAGTTCTACTGCCCGGCCGTCAACGTCGAGCAGCTCTGGTCGATGGTGCCCGCCGACAAGGCCGCCGAGGCGGCCGCCAGCCCCGACAAGGCGCCCCAGCTCGACGTCACGCAGTTCGGCTACTTCAAGGTGCTCGGGAAGGGGAAGCTGCCGGAGAAGCCCATCGTCGTCAAGGCCAAGCTCATCTCCAAGATCGCCGAGAAGAAGATCAAGGCTGCCGGCGGCGCCGTCGTGCTCACCGCTTAGGTTCCTATCTCTTGGTTCTGAGATATTTATCTGAACGTGTAGTGCGATATCGTCAAATCTATTTGTGTTAAAGACTTTTAGCTTCGAATTTATTGTGGCTTGTGTCTGGCCAGTGCCTTATGTGGAATTTTGCACTTAGTGATGCCAGTTCATATCAAATATTTCAGATATATCAATGCTATATTTCTCTGCCATGGTGTTATCTTTGTCATTGTTATTAGATTCGTGATGCATACCTTGGCCTGTTTTTGCAGCGTGTGCATTTGTTAACGCCAATCTCATTCTGATATAACCAGCATTTTGTGTATTGTGTTAAGTTTTTGGAAACGCAACACCATGCACCAGCATTCCTAGATCCTAGATTTTCTGATTTAAGTAATCAGTGCTCTTTAACTTAGTTTGCGAAGGTTTTGGTACTCATTGATACTGTCCAATTTATATGCTTGATCTGGAGGTTTATGTTGCATTACTGGAATATATTTTCATAGCCATCCATATGGAAATGACATGCTGACTTGAGTGTGGTAATATTTTTGTGTCAGTTGACTCAGTTTACACTTTCTTTCTTGTAGTGTAGATAAACTCCTCGTGTATTGAATATTCTAATCTTTGCCTTGAATGTTTGGTTTGCTCTGATGGTTACCAGTTGTTTCTCGTAGTTTTTTTTTTCAAGGCTGTCGATTGTGGTGCTATAGTTGATTAAGCTAGATTTATTTATAATGATGTTTCTAGGTCATAAACCCTTCATCATAGCTCACCTCCCTAGGCTGGGCTTCTCGTCTGACGTGATGGAGCCAGGGTTTAATATTTCGTTTAAACCGTTAAAATCGGTCGGGACCGGTTTAACGAAAACTGAAAAAATCGGTCAAAAACCGCTCTAAATCAAAAATTTAAAATTTGAACGGTTTGCTACAGTAAACCGATCGGTTTCACCGGTAATCCGAGCGGTTTCACCGGTTTGCTAAAGTAACAGATTTCAAAATTTGAAATCTACCGGTTTTACCGGTTTATCGATCGGTTTTACCGGTTTTTGGTATTCTGAATTTTTTCAATTTTTCAAAATTTTTAAAACGAAAACCGACCGGTTTGTAAAATCTGTCCGGACCGGTTTCACCGAAAACAGCGAAAACTGACTGGTTTTGAGCGGTTTTGTGAACCCTGATGGAGCTCTAATGTTTACGGTCAACTCGCTTCTTTTGGTGCTGGAGATGGTGTTTAGTTCGCTTAATCCCTTCACGAAGGAGTTGCGTTTGGATTTAGGTGGTGCTATCAGAGCTTGCTGGGGTTGATGCTGATAGGATGGTCTCAGTTTCCCCTTTTGTTGATTCTGGTTCTGTGTAATGGTGGCGACTAAACGCTGCCCTGAACTCCTGTTATTTCGATAAAAGACGAGATATCTTTCGTTTCAAAAAAAAAACTAAAACTTCGTGGCTCTTGAAACTATGTCGTCTTGATTTCTTGCTCAAACTCAAGTCGACACCAAGACCAGGGCGAGTATCTCGTCTTTATGCGTCCACATTTCAGAGTAAATCAAGTTTATGCGTGAACTTGTTGCCGTTCTTGATTTATCTGAAATGTGGATTCCTAAAGACGAGATTTGCTTCGTGGTTCTTACTGTTCCAGATCGTTTTGTGCATGCGTTAACTTGTGGTTTTACCTCTTGCTCATTTGAGACCAGTAGCTCCAACGGCGAGTCAGCAAAACCCTTCAGGGAGGTACATTCAGGTTCGCTGTTCTGGTTCATTGGTTTCGTAAGTGAACTACGACGACGCTGTAAAGAACCTTCAAGAGGATGTTCGTGGTGCCTAAAGTCTGGTCTCACGGTTTCAGTGTGATATACCCATGTAAATGCATTTGCGCATATATAGTGATGCTCGTGCACCGTCACTACGTACAGTGCACTGATGTATCCACAAACTGGTTGATAATCTATACTCTCGGACAAATGCGCGTAAGTATATACTACATAGAAGAGCTTGGTTGAGATCAGAATATGTGCATTACAGAAGTGGATTAAAAGAATCTGGATAATATTGAATAAAAGACACATATTCCACTTTAATCAGCCAATAGTTGTAAAACTGGGATACAGTCATGCATGAACTGATAAAAATGGTAGAGCAAGATTTCTTGCACGAAATTTCTTTGCCGCTAACATCAATGACAGGAAACAAAGTTTCGAAATCACTAGTCTGTCTAGTTGACAATTTGGGAACAAGCTAGCCTGAGTTCTGACAGCGCAACAGACTTGATAATACCATCTCCTGCAGCATCTGAAATCACGGGTAGACGACCTTACCGCGCTTGCGGTAAATGTAACATTCCACGGACGAATTCGCGTTAAACAATTTGCACGTTTCCTTGTATCCTTTGCTGTTTTTCAAGACCCTGACGTCCAGTCTCGCAACCACTTTTGTCAGGGGCGCGCACCAGAACAAGAGTTTCAGGGCATCAACTTCATGGTCCTTCGCTTTGAAATTTTGTATCTCGACTTCTTCAAGACCAGTCAAGACTTGTCGACTTCTCCAGGACCGCAGTTGATCGCAACGACAGTTTGGGTGGCAATCACCGCTGTGCATCCACTAATGAAATAAAATAGAAGTGAAACATCGTTAAACCTCAATTTACTAAAACGCAACATAGAAACAGCGATTCCAGAATTTACTAGTGCAGGTAAACCTTTTTCTTGAGACTCAAACAACAAGTTAGGCAGCAGCTAAAGAAATTTCAGTTAAGAATTACCAGATGATGATCAAGGAGAAGATGAAGCCTTCTTGCACCACTGTAAACCCTCAACAAATTCAGCATCATGGCTCCGTAAGCATGACCGTTTGTGTGAAGATACAACTCCAAATCAGAAAATTAGGCAACCGGGGTATTTCTTGCAAGTTCCGCCTGTGTATTAGAGGTACCTGTTAAAGCAGTAAAATCATAAGTACTCCCTCCATTCTTAAATCGTTATTGTTAGAACAATAAATATTAGTTCATCATTAAACTAAGACTATTCTTGTCCTAATAACAATTGAACAAAAAAATAAATAAAATGGAGAGCAACCAGCAAGAAAACTGAAGGCTTGCAGGTTGAACGATTAAGAAAACCACATGTTTCAAGTAAGCCAGAACGTCAGTGGAAAGAAGACGCACCACTTGTCGTGGTAAGTCCACGTCCAAATGTAGGAGGACGCTGCCGCTCTTCTGCGTCTCTAACTTCATATAGCTTACGCACCAGAACCCGTTCCCCCTCCGGGTGGAAGATAATAGTTCCACGAGATATCCTTTATCATAGGGACCTGGATGTCACCCCACATTAGGTCGAATCCCTGATGCATATGGAGCTCCTCAATGGTCGTCGAGTGGAACGACACGACGGTTCCTGGCGCCGGCAATGTCAGACGGAGGGGTAAGCACAGGTCGATGTATGTGGCGCGAGCAAAGCCTGGCAAATCTACGGCGGCGTCGCGATCCTTTACGTCGACCCAGAAACTGCTGACGGTGAAGGTAAACTTCACCGGGTCCAGACGCGCCGCGGCGTGGAGCACCGGGGCGACGGATCCAGCCGAGACGCTGCTGCAGGTAGTGAAATCGATGTGAAGCAGGGAGACTTTCGAGAGGGGGACAATGGAGACGATGGCTTCGACGGTGCGGGGCAGCAGATTGCCGAGGTAGAGCTCCGAGAGGTGCCTCCACAGATGACGCCGCCGCCGGGAGAGAGCACGCGGGTGCGGGCTGCGGCGCGGAAGCATCGGAGCCGGTCGAGGATCGCTACGAGAAGATCGTCGGGGAGGGCGCTAAGCCGGTCCATTCCGTCGCCAACGGAGCTCTGGTCGAGGAGGCGGGGAGCTTTGCGCGGCGGCCGCGAGGAGAGGGGGCGGCGCGACCACGACTCTATGTCCATGGTGCAGAAACGCTGCTTCCCCTTCAGGGTTGTGTTGTTTGAAGGGGCGGATGAGCGGGGCTGGTGAATTTGGAGCGGTGCGATTGGAGGTGAACGAAGGGGTGTGAGGCGGCTCGATCGTGTGAGAGAACGAAAGGGATCAAACTGGATTAATTGATGGATTAGGTTGAGGTTATAGAGGCTGGTATTTATAAGAGCATGAGACTTAACAACTTTCCGGGTCGGATCATGGTTAACAACTACCGTTCCGACTTTCGCTGCGCATCACACAATAAAAAAAAGGATACGACGCCTGAGAGATTCGAACTCTCGCGGGGAAACCCCATGTACTTAGCAGGCACACGCCTTAACCACTCGGCCAAAGCGTCGTTCTTGCTAACAAGAGAAAACACATCTATAAGATAGATCCATTTACTAATCTTAATTCTTAAATCGCCCCTTCTCCCCTCAAATCGTTCTTCCCAGTCTTCCCTTTTCCCGCCGCTCTGCCCTAACGGACGCCATCATCATGCGGACGCACCCTCCGGCGGCGGCGGCGGCCGGCAAAGAGTCACGAGACGCGCAAGCGGTGCGAAATCTCCTGCGTTCCGTGGGGCTCAGGGAGGGTGACTACGAGCCTCTGGTGGTGCATCAGTTCCTGGAGGTCGCCCGCCGCTACGCCGGCGACGTGCTCGTCGAAGCCAGGGCCTACGCCGACCACGCCGGCAGGGCTTCTATTGCGGCGGACGACGTGCGCCTCGCCGTGCGGGCGAAGGCTGCGTTGTCCCCCGCGCCGCCGGGCCGTGAGGTAGACATGATGAATAATCTCTGAATTTCGTGGAATTTAATTCTCCTTATTTCATCAAAATCAGAGTATATTAATTCGTTCAAATACGAATAGATATACTAATTATTCTTTTGATTGCAGTTGTGATTAAAAAAAATCAATTTTTGTGGCAGCAGCTGCTGCCGAGGTTTTTCCATAATTCAGTTTTACAATTAGTTCTTCTGCACTTACTATTTGTTATAATTATAATTGTTATTACTTTATTAGATGCACGCTTCCAACATTTTTTTATAACACTGATGCTGTTATTGTTTCGCGTCTGGCTAATCTGTTATCGCAAGAAGGTTCTCCAGAACCGGCGAAAGATTTCTAGATTGCACTGTTTACCTACCGATCTTTGCAACATGAATTTTCTCAAGAATCATCTTTAATTTCTTTCACTGATTAATACTTTTGTTGTCTAACCTGATGAATATTTTCGCTTGGACAGGTCATGCTTGACCTGGGACGCAAAATAAACACAATTCAACTGCCCAGGCCGAGCGCTCCTCATGGATCCATCACTTTCCCTCCTCTTGACACCATGGTAAACGAAAACTACCTACATGTTCATCAGATTAAGCGGCCAACAGATCAGCTTGAAGAAACCGAGGACGCCGATGAAGATTTGAATCCTAAACCCACCAGTGGGTTCAGTGGCAGTGCTAACAAGAAGCAGACGCAGACGCAGACGCAGAAGCAGAAGCAGAAACAGCAGCCTTCTCAAAGAATTAGGGTCAGCTCTACAGCTGCCAAACGACAGAAGACGACGAAGAGATGAACATCAGCACTTGACACTGGTTAGATTTGCAATGTATTTAGTTGTTAGCATTTTGAAGTTTGCAGAGCAGAATTTTTTGGGTCTCTATCATCGTAGTGCTGTTCATCTACTACCGGAGTGATTCAGCATAATGTTGTTGCATTACAAGTTCGCAGGGATATACTTATTGTTTAGGGTTTAGGGATTGTTCCTAAAAATTGGCGTTTTTAAAAGGTCGTTGCTATAAGCTAGCCTAAATTCTCGGATCAAAATTTGAACATAACTGGTGCAGAGTCATGAAAGTCAAGATTGGCAGCTTTGATTTAACAACCGATATCTGTTTTCCTTGTTGAACACCTGCATCTACATCGTGAAACATGCATCATGACAACTTTATATGTTAGGTGAAGAAAAATTGTGAAAGCTATCTCCACTTCCAGGTTCTTATTTTTTCCAAAGATGTCAAAAAGTGGTCTGAAACATGTCAAACGTGAAAATTTTGGCTGTCCACCTGTAACCTCCATCCTACTCAAAATATTAAAAAAAATTTGGATTTTGCAGGTTTTTTCTACTTCGATGTGACATATTTTAGAAATCTAAAATGCACTTTGTAAGTTCCTTGATATCTATCTTCTACTCATTCTGTCCAAAAAAACACGTCACCTTATTATTTAAAAAATTATGCCATAAAAATATATTATTCTTGTTTCTTAATACAGCTCTCTATATATCCTTTTGTGCACCTATAAAATTTGTTTTGGGTTGGAGAGAAAATCTGAAAAGTGAACTGGTTTGGACAAGTTAAATAAACTAAATTTTGATTGAAAGAGTTATCTGAACTTATCTAATCTTACAAGTAATCTGGACTCTCGAGATAAGACACGTATATAAACAAGACAACCCATGAATCCTGCGTCGTTCTGTCTCCATCCAGGGCTGGCAGACCGCAAAAATCTGAGCCCAGTTTCCTCGACGTGACCCCCCGCAGGGCGCCACAGTCATGCCGACGCTCGGCATTGCCTCGCTTCTCGACTCCTACTTCCGCCGCCGCTTCGCCGCGGCTGGCCTCGTCGAGGCGTCCGTCCATCTCGACGACGGCGCCACCACGGTCCACTGCTGGCGCTTTCCACCGTTGTCCGGCGACGATGGAGACGCAGACGCGCGCCCGATCCTCGTCCTCCTCCACGGCTTCGGCCCCCCGGCGACGTGGCAGTGGCGGCGCCAGGTGTTCCCGCTCTCGCGCCGGTTCCGCCTGATCGTCCCGGACCTCCTCTTCTTCGGTGGGTCCGGGACGACGTCGCCCGGCGCGCGGTCCGAGGCCCACCAGGCCGAGGCGGTGGCGAAGCTCGTGGCGGCCGTGGCTCCGCGCGGCGCACGCGTGTCCGTCGCGGGCACGAGCTACGGCGGGTTCGTCGCGTACCACGTCGGGCGGTTGCTCGGCCCCGCCGCCGTGGACCGCGTGGTGATCGCGAGCTCCGACCTGCTCAAGGCCGACGCCGACGACCGCGCGCTCCTGCGCCGCGGTGGCGCCCAGCGCGTCGAGGACGTGATGCTGCCGCGCTCCCCCGAGCGCATGCGGCGGCTGGTGCAGCTCGCGTACCACCGCCCGCGCCGGTTCACGCCGGGGTTCGTGCTCCGCGATCTCGTCCAGGTAACACGTTCACTATTACACACAGTTCGTTGTAGTTTATCGTGCCTGAATTCTTACAGCATTACGTTGTAGAACGCGTAATAGATGCGATCTTGCTTTGATGGAATCCTCCTCTGTTCACGTGCTCGTCCTCGTCCATGCGCCTGTCTCGCCGTTCGGTTAGAAACTTAGGCGTGCCAGTCATCCGACAGGTAAGCCCAACGATGGCGTGTCGCCTGATTAGAAGAAAGGCTTCTTTCGGAAGCTTTCAAAGTTTCTCGCCATCGTCCTGGCACTGGCACCGGTGGTTTCCCAACCGTTCCTCCGAACGCGCCGCTTTTCCATTCAATCCCGAACGGCCCTCCCCAGCTCCCGCCATGCATCCAGCATCCAGATTTTCAACGATTGCTTACCTGCATTCCAACAAACGACAGGCCCGACGGCCATTCCTCCCCCACCCCCCCAACCCCAGCCCAACCTCTCCGAACTGCAAGCTAACTTTTTTTTTTTCATTGGGAGCAACTGCAATTACAAGCAGTCGTACATGTATGACCTTTTTAGGACAGTGAGTTTTTAGTACAATATATACTGCATAAAAAGAACTGTGTAATTAGTTTTGGAGAATTGGTAACATGGATGTCAACAATTACTGAAACAGTAACCTGGCCTATGAAATCTGCCTGATTTTTGGTAAGAACAGACTCCACTATTCTGTACTCCACTAGTATCTTCGTTGGATGCAGTTTAATACCATTCTACATGCAAACTGTCTCTACATTTAAGTAGCAATGTCATAACAAGCGAAAAAACCATACTACTGCAGTATCTGTACAGCGACAGAGCAGAAGAGAAGATAGAGCTAATCAAGGGAATAACTCTGGGGGATAAAGATAAGTTCCAGCTTACCCCTCTCTTCCAGGTACCTGCATTTTCAGACAGATTACTACAACAATGCATTACCACCCCATGTTTGTCATTCATACCCAGTCTGTAATTCCCATATCTATCAGGATGTTCTTGTGTTATGGGGAGAGCATGACCAGATATTCCCCATAGAGAAGGCATTTGAGGTAGCAAGGTCAGTATTTATTAAATATCTTTGTTAATTATTATTTTTAATTCCCATAGAGAAGGCATTTGAGGTACAAGCCCCTGCCTCTATGGCTCTAATTGAGTAAATAAAAGATTATTTTACAAGGCAATGCTATGAAATGCAGCCATGTTTTTCTCTCGTTTCTCTTTGTTATTTAATTGGCTATAACTTTGTTACAATTTGATTTCACAAGCTGCACTATTTACCTTATGATCTAAGTCGCAAAAGATAAACACAAATGCAGGAGACTCGGTGCAAATGCTAGGTTGGAGGTGCTGAAAAACACTGGCCACTTGCCTCAGGAGGAGGACCCAAAGCGGTTCAACGAGGCCCTCGTGAACTTCTTGATTCAGCGCCTCTGAAGTCGTCTTTGTGTGTAAGGTGAATGGTAACCAGGTGGGAGGATTGTTGGAAGAGTTCATCGAATTTAAATTCTTGCAGCTCTTTGTTGCTTTGACTATCAGTGCCCTTCAATATGAAGTGTGTAAAAGAGAAAATTGATTTACAGTTTGGTGCGTTCATTTGTTGTTTCTTTTACTGTTTGCCAGAGTGACCTCGTATTGGATCCTGAAGAACAAACATGGTCAAATTGTTGAATCCATATTAGATGAAGATGCAAGATGCTAATGAAAATACTTGCAAACATGATGGCATGCCTCTCTTACTTTACACTGCTACTACTATCTTAGGTTTTGAATTGAGAAGATCCAGTGGCTTATATATACGATTAATTTATAAATAGGTTAGATAAAAAGACAAAGAAATCTTTGTGATTGACTCAACTAACACATTGTTTCAACTGTGCTTAGAGTCCACAAAAATCTTATCCCTCCTTTAGATTAAAGGAAAATTTTTCTATTTCTGTGTTTTTTCTGTAAAATTGAACTGATTCTTCTAAAATTACTGCACAATTCTTATAAAAATCATGCATTTCAAAGAAACCCTTACCCAAAATTTGCATTCTAGACTAGACTTTAGAGTAGTAGGACTCGTATCCTCTCCCGTAAGGGACAAAATTCATAGTTACTGTAGCAAGAAATTTGTGTATAGTTTCCACCGTTTGATTAAAAATCAATGGCTCAGATGAACTGCTACAGTAACAGATGAACATTAAATTGATGATACAGTAACCTAGTCTGCAGTATTTTTTGCTTCAGTATTACAGCCGAATACTGTTCACTCTGACTAAATTTACTGTTTAGCTGCTACAGTTCTCTGCGTTTTGTGAACAACTGCAGAGAATATGGAGCCGGAAACAAGCAATAGACAGTATAATGTGACCTGTGTACGCGACACTGGTGTTTGGTTACATCGTGGGGCGCAAGCGCCGATGCTGAGCGTGCGCCGATGGTCCCGCCCGCGCTGAAGGGCCCGGTAACGCTGCGTCGCATGTCACAGCGGCCGGTCACCCTGTCACGCCCTACGGACAATATGCAGCGTCACCACGCCTACGCGGCTACGCCGGGCGCCAGAGCGAGCAGAACGACACGTGCTGCCCCTTCCACCGAAGCCTCACCGCGGCGCCAGTCGCCGGCGACGGTGGCACCAGCTCCCACCCGCCATCGTACTTCCTCAGCAGCGACTTCGCCGTCTCCACCGCCTCGTCCCCGAACGCCGCTTCTACGAACCCCGCGTCAGCCATTCGCGCGCGCCACGCCTCCCAGCCCTCCACTACCGCTCCGCGCCGCACCGTCGTCAATGCCGTCCCGGCCTCCGCTTCCATCACCCGCCTCTCCTCCGCGTCCCTGCCCTTGAACGCCGCCGCCGTCGACTCCATGAAGGTCCAGAGCAGCTCCAGCCGCGCCGCGAACTCGCTGGACACGCTGCCGTTTCTTCGGCCGTCGCCGTCCAGCTCGGTGAGGACTACCAGCTCCGGGTTAAGGTTCATGATGCTTCGGAGTACGGCTGCTTGCTCGTCGGCCGTGGCGTGGCTGAGCCGGAACTGGACGCAGACGACGAGCACCTCACCGGGCTTGGTGATGCCGTGCAGCGCGTCTAAGCATGGTGCTTGGTCGATGGCAAGGTCCAACTCGATGGACTTGGCGTACCGGAGGAGCTGCGGCGAGCTGTCGTAGCCCGGAGGAGATGCGGAGAAGGGCACCGGCGGAGTGGCCGCGGGGCCCGCCACCGTGAGGTGGACAGAGGGCGGCCTGGAGCCTCGCGGCATGCGGGTGAGCGCGTCGAGCAGCGTCGGCAACTGCACGCCGTGCGACACACCGATGTCTACGACATGGATCCGACGGCGTGGCTCGGCGGCCGCGCCCCTCGTCGCCACCTGCGCAATGGCGGCGTTGGCGAGAGCGTTCGGGAGGGCGAACCACGGGCTGGCCTCGTGGAACTTGATGAGCGCGGCGCGGAACACGCGCGGCTCTACGTGTGCGAACGCCGCCGTCGACGGACACTCCAAAGACGGTAGCTTGACAGACGCCGCGGCCGCTTGGTCCACGGCGGCCTGGAGATGGAGCGCGAGAGCGCGTAGCCCGTGCGCGGCCAGGCGGTGGTTGGACTCGCCGGAGAACGAGGCGAGTTCGCCGAGCACGTACAGCAAGTGCTGCGCGCGCGGCAGGTTGCCCGCCTCGATCGCGGCCGCGCACGGGTTCAGCAGCTGCTCCGCCCACCTTTCGTCCCTGTCCAAGCCCCCCGCGGCGCCGCCCTTGACACCGCCCTTCTTGCTCGGCTTCCGGTTGCTGCTCGCTCCCGCTTTGTCAGGCTCGGCGCCGACTTGGGGTCGCTTCCTGCTTTCCCCGATTGGAGCCGTCTGCTCCGGAGACTTGCGTTTATTGGGCCGCTCACGATCCTGCGGCGACGGCGCCACCGCCGACGATGTCGCGTAACCGGCAACAGGGTCCGGCCCTGTGTGGGGCAAGACGGACCGATCTGGCAGTGTCTCCGTGGCAAAATTACCGGCATCGTGCTGCTGCTCCTGCGCCGTTGTTGACGTCGACAACCAGCCAAAGCCTTCGGAGCCATGGCCGAGATCGGCGGCAAGGAAGGCGATGGAGTCGTCGAGCCAATCCGACGCACTGCTGGTCGTCGTGGCAGTGCGTTCTTGGTCATCTTGCTCTCGGCTCATGGCTGTTCTCTTTTGGCGTACGTATGGACGTAGGGGGTGAAGATCAAACGGATCCAAAGATCAAATGAAAGAGCAATCTTTGATCGATCTTCCTATTTTTGTACTGCAGGAGTGTTAGGACGAGACTTGTCAGCGTACTGCAAAAAAATGGCGGCTCTCATCGTCACAGCAGGTCGCAGCATCTTGATGCTTCTTATGCTGATGATTATTTGGAGTGACAGAGATGGCTTCAAACTATTTTATATGTCGATCTCACCAGTTCCTTAGAGCCACGCTACTCTGAAAGCTCAGAAGGTTGTTGTCCAAACTGACACAGCAAGTGGGGACGCTCATCTCGCCTCCATGCAAAATTGTGTACTGTATTCAGCAAAGAGCATTTTTCTCTGAAGAATTTCTTAAAATCTGAACCAGTAACGATTCGACAAATGCTCCGGACAGAATAATTCTGTAGATACTACTTGTCCACGAGGCTACAAGTTCCGGTTTCTCCTACGGATGACGGTTCCTCGGTTGTTCCCCTTGGCTCCCAGCGCGAGAGACCTTGGTCGCCGCCGGCGATCCAGCCATCTCGGTCGGGCTCGCCGTCGCACCACGTCAGATACTCGTGGAGCACACGCGTTTGCTGGCGTTCACGGTGAACCAGGGGCGGTTAACCTCCATTCGCTTGACATGGGAGGTCCCGCTCGTCAGCCATCCCGCTCCATCTCGCCTCGCACTTCATCGCTATGCCACTCATTCGCTCCGCCTCCTTCTCCTAACCCTAACCCTAACCCTAACCTTAGAGTGCTTCACGACTGGATCTCGATAGCGGCGGTTCCTCCTCTCCGGTACGCGCTCCTCCGCATTTCCCATTGTTTGCTGGCTTTTTCTCCCGACGCGGGAGTGACTCTAGTGGTGTTGAGTGGGCAGGACGATGATCGGTGATACGAGATCTTTTGCCACAGTCATTTCTTCGAAACCACGCATGAACGCTCCGGTGGTTTTCGTGCCAATGAATCAGGGTAACAAGGGGTTTGGTGCTGGATCATGGCGCAGGAGTCGAGGGTATGGTAGAACTTTCTCTAGCTCCTCGCGTGCTAGAGCTGATTATCATGGTTTCAATTAAGGGGGGGGGGCGCTATGGTCAATGGGAACATAGAGACAGAGTCTCAAGAATCGCATGGTGAGCAGGGTGGTGAACCTCAGCAGAACGGTGAGCAGGGTGGTGAACCTCAGTAGAACTTCTATAGTGGACCTATGACAGGGGTAGAGGTAGATGCTTTCAAGGGGGGCAAGTTAATCAGGCTGAAAGTAATTTGAAATAGATGCCTAAACCTGATGTGTCTTTAGAGCCGAAACTGAAACAATGGGTGGAGCCTCAACCTGAGATTCATCAACAAAAAAGTTCACAGATTCATCAATCTGTTCATCATTTTTCTAGGGAGAGACAGCAGACTGGTTCAGGGGGTATGCATGAAGGACCTCAGTCTAATAAGCAAAATCGTGGTGTCTCTTTTTTTTTTGGTGAAGTGTGTGGTTTCCCTGATCACCCAGCTGGCTTCTGTCCCCATGTAGTGAGATGTTAGCACTGCGGGATAAAAAATCATGACATCAAGTTATGCCCTCAGAAAAAACCTTGGGACTATGTAGCTAAACTTTGTAGAGCTCAAGCTGATAGTTAGGGTTTCTTTGTTATTGAGAATGTCCCAAATGCTTCAGCTTTGAGAGAGAGAAATTGTACTGCTTTGATCACAGTGACTGAAGGGACCTCAGCGCATCAAATTGAATTTGAAATGCAAGCCTTCTTTTCGGTGGGATGAAAATGCAGGGTTAAACAGTGGAGTGAAACTCAGTTTAGCATGAGATTCCCTAACTCAGTCAAAATTGATGAACAGTCTCAATTTAAGGGCATTAAGTTGAAAAGTGCAAATGTTAATATCAGTGTTCAGCATTGGGACCCTGCTGTAGGGGCTAAAGGTGTCTTGCAAAAAGCCTGGTTTAGAGTTAGAAGAATTCTATTAGAAAGTAGGTCTGAACCAGTGATTGCATATGTAGGGTCTTTAGTTGGAAAGACCTTAGACTTTGATGAGGCTAGTATGAGTTTGTGAGGATAAAAATTGGATGCAGAGATGTGACAAAAGTTCCTGCAGTGGTAGAAGGGTAGATTGGAGACTATTTTTATGACTTCCTATTAGAGAGAGAGAGAGTCCTATTGATAAGCCCAACCCAAAACAACATGTCTATGTGAGAGTGGACAAGGGAAACCCAAAATCTAATATAGATAATAACATGGTCAAAAAAATGAAACTAGGGCAGGATTCCTCTACCATCATCACTCAAAACCCATCCATTATTAAATCCGGTGACAAAACCTATAAAAAGACTGGAAATTCTTTAAAGCTGGTGACCAATACTTCTAAGACAATAGTTCCAAAGGATGGCAAGGACGCAATGTTACCTGAGAGCAGTGGTGTTGGGCCATCTTCTGATAGTGGGGGGTCAGAGGGGGATAAGATAGAAGCTATGCAAGATTTGGAAGCCAGTGATGAGGAGGGGGGGAAGCTGGGATAATACTGGAGATGAAGTGCACATGAAACTAACTCCTCTCACTAATTAGCAATCTTGGCTGATGCCTTGCTCCAATACTGGGAAAGTTAAGAAACATATAATGGGAAACTTTGGTGGTAAGCTTCCATTGATAGAAGAAGAGAATTTAGAGAAGACTGAGGTTCTCCTAAATGAAACTCTTGAGCTGAAAGAAAACTCTTTGATAGAAAATAGCATTCAAAACCAAGAGGTGGTGAAAGTGATACAAGCTGTCATTGATCAAGCTGTGGAGGTTAAAAAGGTGCTTGTGATGATGAGAGTAAGAAAGACAAAAAAACACTGCTTTGGATGCCCAAGCAGCTGTGTCACCAACAAGACATTCTTCAAGACTTGTGGGGACACATATCAATGTCTTGGAAGCTGCTGAAAAGAGAACAAGGAAGCACAATCTTGAAGGTACCCCTAACTCTGCTCCTCCTAAAGTTAAATTTCATAGCAATAATTCTTTTGCTGTTCTCTCAAATGATGATATTGTCTCTAAAGTAAATGATATGGAGGCCAATTTAGCTAATGATGATTTTGAAGTGCTTGATATGATTAGAAATTTAGAAGAAGCTAGATGTGTTTTGCATGCCAAAGAAGTTATATCTAATACCTCTGAGATTATTGAAAGTTCAAATGAACCATCATCTCCTAACCTTATAGAATGGATGGAACAAGAGGAAAATTTTGATTTGGATGATTTTATTGTGGTTACTAGTAGAAAAACCAAAAAGAAAAAAATGCTCTGTTATGAGTAATTTGAAGAAAAAAACAGTTGAATAACAGGTCTCTGATGTCAGGTACTGTAGTTAATCAATCATCTCCCCCACATAGGCCAATGAGGGAGGTGAGAAAGAAAGGCCGCTAAAACCTTAAATGTTAGGTCTCTTTTGGAATGTTAGGGGGTAGGTAAAAAAAGGGATGCCTACTCAAGTTAAAGAGCTTCTGGTGGAATATTCCACTAATTTTGTGTGTTTGCAAGAGACTATAAAGAAAGAGTATTCCAAGGTTTTTCTGAAAAAATTGGATCCTTTTGATTTGTATGATTGGAGATGGATTCCTTCTATGGGTAGAGTTGATAGTATTCTTACTGGTATTTGCAAAGATTCTTTTGACATTCTTAGAGCTGTTAATGGAAAGTATATTATGGGCTTCATGTTGAAAGATAAGACTCTTGATAAAGAGTGAAATTTGTTGAATGTTTATGGTCCTCTTCAAGATGAGGATAAGTCAGAGTTCATATCTGAATTGGCTTCTTTTTGTGCTCACAATTCTTCTCCCATGATTATTGGTGGGGATTTTAATATTATTAGATATAGCTTTGAAAAGAATAAGCCTAATACCCTGTCTCAATTCTCCACTACTTTTAATTTCATTATTCATTCTTATGAGTTGAGAGAGGTTAAGATGTGTGGAGTTACCTTTACCTGGTCTAATAACCAGGCTAATCCTACTCTTGAAAAGTTGGACAGAGTTTTAGTTACTAAAGATTGGGAGGATTTGTTTTCTTTGGTTACAGTCCACAAAATTCCTAGAGATTCATCAGATCACAATCTTTTGATAATGTCTTCTAATGACAAGAAAAGAGGCAATTCTAGACCTTTTCGTTTTGAAACCTCTTGGTTGGAAAACCCTGATTTTAAACCAAATATTCAAAGACTTTGGAGTGAGAAAATTCCTGCTAAGAATTATTTGGATACTTTTATGTGCAAAGTAAAGAAAATTAGGAATTTCTTGAAAGGGTGGGGGGCTAACTGCAAAGGCAAGAATAATAAGAAGAATTGGCTAAATTAGAAAAAATAGAAAAACAGTCTGCCCTGACAGCTGATCAAGCTAAAAAAAAATAGATTTTACTGAAGAAATGCTTCACTTATATTCTGAAGAAGAGTTGTATTGGCGTAAAAGAACTCAAAATCAGTGGCTTTTGAAAGGTGACAATAATACAGAATTTTTCCATAGAATAGCTAATAGGAGAAATAAAAAAAACACTATTTTCAGTCTACAGGATGGTGATAAAGAGATCAAAGGAGACAAAGAGCTTCTCCAGCATGCTACTGAATATTACAAATCCCTGTTTGGGAAGGCCCCGAGGAATTTGGTTAATATTAATCCAGATATATGGGAGAATTGTGATAAGCTATCTAATGAAGATAATGTGGAATTGAATAAGCCTTTTTCTGAAGAAGAAATTAAAAGTGCTCTGTTTGACATGGAGTCTAATAAAGCTGCTGGTCCTAATGGGATTCCTATAGATTTCTATCAAGCGAATTGGGACTTTGTGAAGTAGGATATTTTACAAATATTTGAGGATTTTTATAATAATAATCTGAATGTCAACAGATTGAATTATGGGGTGATTACCCTTTTGCCTAAGACCAAATCAGCTGACAGAATTCAATTATTTAGACCTATATACTTGCTTAATTGTGTCTATAAATTGTTAACAAAGGTCCTCACTACTAGGCTTGAGCCATTTATGAACAAGTTAATTGACAATTGTCAAAATGCTTTTATCCCCAAAAGGAATATTATGGATGGGATCATGTCTCTTCATGAAACTAAACTTAAAAAGCAGACTGGGGTAGTGATTAAGCTTGATTTCAAAAAAGCTTATGACAAGGTTAATTGAGAATTTTTGTTTAGATGTCTTGAGATTAAGAATTTTTGTCCCTTATGGATTACGTGGATTAAGAGTGTAGTTTGCAATGGTACTCTTAGTGTGAAACTTAATAATCAGATTGGGGGTACTTTGCTAGTCACAAGGGTGTGAGACAAGGAGACCCTTTATCTCCATTCCTTTTTAACATGGCTGCTGATTGTCTTATTAAGATGTTTCATAGAGCCCAGTAGAAGGGTTTAGTTACTGGCCTTATTCCTCACTTGGTTGACAAAAGGGTTGCCATCTTGCAATATACAGATGACACTATTTTGTGTTTCCAACATGATATGCAAAAAGCTAATAATGTGAAAATTCTTTTGTACATCTTTGAGCTGATGTTTGGTTTGAAAATCAATTTCCAAAAAAGTGAAGTTGTCTTGATTGGGGGAGATAATAACATAGCCTCTGAATATGTAAATTTGTTTCACTGCTAAGTTGGAGTTTTTTCCATTAAGTATCTAGAGGTACCTATTGGTCCTTCTAGGATTTATGTTAAAGATTGAAATTTGGTTCCACGGAAAATATCCAAGAAGCTTGATATTTGGATGGGAGGTTCTATGTCCTTTGGGGGCAGGTTAACACTTATTAATGCTAGTTTGTCTAACACTCCAATCTATAATATGTCCATGTATCTGCTTCTCAAAACTGTGATTCAAAACATAGATAAAGCTAGAAGAACTTTTTTTTGCAAGGGGGTGGCACTAAAAGAAAATATCATCTTGTTAAATGGGACAAAATCTGTCTACCCAAAAAGAATGGAGGATTGGGGATTAAAAATCTTCAATGGATGAATATTTGTTTGCTTTGTAAATAGTGGTGGAAGCTAGAAGTAGATGAAGGTTTATGGCAGGAGATTGTCAGAAAAAAATACCTTCGAAATGGGACTTTAACTAGTGCCAAACACAAGCAATCTGATTTTCTCTGCTGGGCTGATCTGCTTAAAACTAAAAACCTGTATCTTTTAGGGAGAAAAAAGAGAGTGGGAAATGGAGAACAAACTTTGTTTTAGAAAGATTGCTGGCTAGATCGGAGACTCTTAGCTGATAAGTACCCTGAAGTGTTTGATATTTGTAACAACAAGAGTATTACAATCCAGGAATGTAGGGAGATGAATTGGAATTTGAATTTCAGGAGAAAGTTTGACAATACTTGCATGTTGCAGTGGCAAGAGATTATATCCAAGGTTGAAGGGTACACCTTCTCTGTTAATGAAGATAGTTCCATTTGGACTTTTGCTAAGCAATATAAATTTACAGTGCAATCCTTGTATAAGAAGATTCATGCTAATATTCCTCAAAAACCCAACAAACACATCTGGAAGGCTAACATTCCTTTGAAAATCAAGATTTTTGTGTAGTTATTGGAGCAAAATGCTACTCTTACTAGAGAGAACATGAAGAAAAGAAATTGGACAGGGGATGTGATGTGTGAATTTTGCACTCAAGATGAAACATCTAATCATCTTTTCTTTCTGTGTCTAATTGCTAAAGCGGTATGGAGTTATGTTGGTGTATGTTTAGGAGCTAACTGTATCTCTAATTCAGTGCAACAATATTATCTTTGAATTAAACGATGGCTGCCACATGGCGATAAGTTTGCTGTTTTTGGGCTTGCAGCATTTGCATGGGCAATCTGGAAAGCTAGAAACAAAGTCATGTTTTGAAAAGAAACGTATACATAACCCAAGTGAAATTGTTTATCAGGCTTGTGGTTTTTTGAAATAGTGGGCAGGTCTCTTGAAGGATTTATCTAAAGAAAACTTGATCCGTGTGATTGAGAGTTTGTTACAGACAGTTTCGGCCATTGACAGAAGCCAGCAGCGCGCTTCGTCAAATCTTCTGAGTTTACAGATTAGGGGCCTGAAGATGACAAAGCTGAAGATCAGGTGCGGGAGCTCTTTGAGTCAAGAGGACAACTGATTAATGCTCTTTCAGTCTATGCTGCTTTCGCTAGTGCTGGTTGCTGGATAATTTTGGTTTGCTTTGTCATCGTATGGCTTTCGTTTAGTTGACAGTCTTTCTGTGTCTTTTGTGGGGGCCGTGGCCCAGTTGTGAAACTTTGTTGATGTTGGGTTTTTATCCCAGGGTTGCTTCTCACTCTGAACTTTGTTTGAGTGGTTGAAGTGGTTGTATTAACTCGTTGTTTCGTTACGTAAGTAATGAAATAGGGGGTATCCCCTTGTCCAAAAAAAAAGAATAATTCTGTAGTTGTCATATCCATGCATAGATGTAATACAACCAAAACAATTCACATCACAAAGAGAATAATGCAGCTTGAGCCTGATCAGTAACTACAAAGTTTTGCAGTTTAGAAAAAGGAAATATTCTCCATCCACAAAAGGATCATGCGGTCAACTAGTACTACTAGCATCTGCTATCACTGATTGCAAGTGCAACATCGTTGCGATGGATACACAGGAGATGCTTTCATGCACAGTTATACTGTTTATTAAACTTGTAATACTGAGTAGACAGTGAAAGTAACATGCTTACGGCTTACCCAAGATAGATGGATGCAAACATGCTGCATGCCGTGGACGGCAGTTTGTCATTTGTGTTGCCGTTATACTCCCTCCGTTTCAAAATATAAACATTTTTAAATTTAGTCAAAGTCAAATTTATATCACTTTATCACTAATAATATATAATTACTAATGTTTTATCATATAAAAATTATATTTTTTGAATTTGTCATAAAATAAGCTTTTATAAAAAGTATATTTTTATATTAAAAATTATGTAATTTTTAAATATTATTAAGTAGAAGTTTAAAGAATTTAACTTTATCTACCAGAAGTATCTCACTACAATTCAGCAGCTTCCACTACGTGAAACACTAGATAATGCGGCTGGAGACAAGTTTCAACATACCCGGCACACCTGTTACTAAAAGGTACTCTCTTTGTTATAAACGATGCATTGGTTGAATTACTTACGTTGAGCTGTCTTTATCGAGAACAATCTATGCTGCATTGACTGACAGTGTTCGGGTGAGGACTTGTACGAAGACACTGCACGCAGCTTCGATCTTTCAGGGACCCCAGCTTATTTCAACCTGACGAGCTATTACCCAACTGAAAATATGATATCTACCTCATTGTAATTTTACTGTGTATCAACATGATAAAGTATGCTCCATCCAAATTCTTGTCCTAATGATAACAAATTTAAAAAACCAAATGATGAGTACAAAATTGAAGAGCACATTTACGCATGCAGCTTTCTTTTGTCAGTTCTGGTCTTCTGGAATCGCATCATAACCATTTCTTCTAGAAAATACAATGCTGGCGAAAACATCATGCATGGTGTGGACTTATTGCAATTCCTCATTTCTATTAAAAATTGAACATATTCACAATTTCGGAACGGATGCCTGAAATCCCAGGTCAAATTAAGTTTATGCATCAACTACTGACGTGTAATGCGGCCAAACCCCTCCAGTACTAAAATACTCTACTACATGAATTAAATTATTAAGTTGAGACATGAATGATGACCTGGCAGAGTAGGGATATTAGGATATGCCTCCTGCAAATACCTTTTGTTTTACGTCACTAGAAAGTATAGATTGATCTATAGTTCTTGATCATTCTTTACTTTGTTGGGAGTGATCGGCATATTTTACTTATATTTTGAATTGCTTCATTGGTCTCCAATAAAAAAAAACTTAATTTGAGCCCACTAAAATCTGAATGATAAACCAACTGAAATTACTCCGAGTTAATTTTATAATTTTCTGATCTTAGGTAGTGTAGCCCCATAGACTGTGTTACCTCAAATTTTTTTTTTCGAAAATTTCTGTAAAAAATGGCCACAGGAAGAAGGGGATGACATAATTCATAGCATACGATGAGTAATCCTTTACTAAATAAGTGTTTAATGAGTTACAAAAGGAAAAGAAGAATGGAAGCTAGAATCTGCCAAGGAGTAATCCTTTGCGTGGTACCAGATACTTAATCGTAGTAATCTTCCTCTGTCACATGAAAGAATTATTTTTAGAAAGCTTCACATGAACAAATTCACAGGGTTTGATTTACAGAAAAGAAAAGAAAACAGCCAAATGAAAAAGAAAGGTTCAACAGGGAACATACGGGCTTCTTCCTCTTGGTTCCAGTCATCGTCATCATCATCAAACTCAATGTTCTACACGGTAACCAAGATATCAAAGTGGCGTATAGGAAAAAAGTCATGATGCTAACTAAAGTTCACACTCTTCCGAAGCCATGTAACACGCTTTCTTCTACCTCATCAAAGCCCAGAAAACAAATTCACTGGTACATACCTGATTGTAATCATCATCTGAATTTTCTTCCTCCTCTGCTTCTTCCTCCTCCGGTTCATCCTCATCATCCCCTTCCTTTTCGTCTTTCTTGTCTCCATCCTATAAGTACCAAAACTTAGTTGGCCAGGAGAGGGGAACGAAGTTAGCACTGGATTGAGGCTTCTCACCCCAGCATGCTGCTCAAAGCTCACTAGTTTCTTAATCTGAAACAGAGCCTCGTGTGTAAAATGTGCATTTAAAAGTATTGATTTTTTCTACAAGGTCTTTATTATCTTATACATGTCTATAAATTGGCATCTTTGGCCCTAAAGGGTAGACCATGTCTACATATTGGCCTGTTGGCTCTATGGGGAAAAAACAGCAGCTCGGCTCATAATAGAAAATTAGTAGAGGTATGACTTCAATGAAAAGGTGTTTTACACATTGATTCCTCAATCTTGATAGAAGGGATAATGAGAATTTTAAAACACAAATATAAGGAGGAAGCTCTTGCCTTGTGCGTCTGTTCAAGCTTCTCAAAAACTTCGAATGCCTGCTCATCTGCAAACAAGGAGATAAACATGTAAAGCGGGTACCATTTTTTATTCCTACAAAGCTGGCATGAAACTGCGAAGTGCGAACTAATATTCACAGCAGTTAAAGCATAAAAGAAATGTTCCACTGGCTTTTGTCAAATCCAGCAAACCTGAGTCTCTATCCCATCGAAGTTTCTTATTGCTTGTTTGCCCCCTCCTAGAACCTGGGAGGAACATAATGTTAAACATCTATCGTGCTTCAGCCTGTAACCATATAGCAGAAAATAACTTAAATGTACATAACGTTATTCAAACCTACCCTGTAATAGTTCTGCAGGGAAATTGGATGAAGTAAGTTTAAGATACAATGCAAGCGATTCACGTTTTGCATGTATCTTGCGTTTCCTATCAGAAAATCTCTCAATCTCTTTATCTTCATTCTCTGACAAGATATCAATTCAAAATTAATTAGATGCAAAAGAATGTAAAAAGGAGCAACAACGGTTAAGAGGAAACAGAAACTAAAGAATGCTTCAAGACGCTCTATTGTTTCTGTGATCCTGATAAGTTATTTCTATGAGCCTCCTGGTGCATGTCCTAATCCAAAGACACCGATATGGGGTGCTATAGAGCAACAAATGAAACAGAAATGCAGTGCAAAACAGCATACCAAATGCATGTCATAGGGTTTCTGTGCAAATGAAACTAGGCTAGGGAAAAATGTCCTGGAACTAATAAAATTACCAAAAAGAGATGAGAAACAATAACAACTGAACTCGATGCTACAATGAACTACTGGAGACAAAGCAAGCAACTTCTTACAAATTACTCTCTCCAGTTACTTCATGAGCGCTAGCTCACTGATTACACTTCAGTTTCAGAAACGAAATGTATACTTCATCAAAGCAAGCAGTAAAATCTCACAATAAGCAGCACGATTAAACTAGAATAACAGAGCATAGAGGCCATTATCGCAATGTATCAGCAAATCAGAAAAAAAATTGTAACTGTTATGTTCAGTGATAGTACTTTTCTTGGGAGCATCCTCCTCCAGGTGGTAACAAGACGTCTTCCAGAACTCCTCAAATTTCAAGGTGGAATGCAGCAGCACCTTCTCCTCGTTGCTCGCCTTGGCGCACGTCATCTCCGGCACGTCGATCTCCTACACAGGCGACCAAACCGAATCGTTCAAGCCAACAAACGAGTCCAACTTTGGAGGCATAGCCATTCCACCAACATCAGCACGAGGAACGGTACGCTGCACGCTGAGCACAGAGAGGAGGGGGAG
The DNA here is from genome assembly GCA_001602275.1 of Zoysia japonica. Taxonomy (NCBI): domain Eukaryota; kingdom Viridiplantae; phylum Streptophyta; class Magnoliopsida; order Poales; family Poaceae; genus Zoysia; species Zoysia japonica. The sequence goes on along the minus strand of BCLF01000044.1, from coordinate 642,667 downwards.
AGACTGACCGGGAAGTTCTCGTGCGGCGCGTGCTTGGCGGGGTGCTCGAACCCACCGAACCCTCCTCCCCTCCCCCGGCCTCCCCTTCCGCGCCCCCGGAACGCCATGGCGAGGACGCGTCGAAGAGGTGGCAAGCGGTGGCGGGGAGAGCGGACGAAGGCGTGCCGCGGAAGGGAGAGGGCAGCGTCGGTCGAGGAGCAACGTTTGGGAGGGAGGCTACGGGTGGGCACCGACGCCGCGCACGCTGAACCGGCGGTCGGGAGGCGCTCGCGCGCGCGCGGCGAGGGCGAACAGGACGTGGAGCCGTCGGCGGCTGCGCGGCGGCACGGCAGGTTAACGTCATAAACATGGGCTGCATGATTTGGGCTGAAAGTGGCTTGCGCATAAGCAGGCCGTGTGGGGCTTTCGAAGCAAGTAAGCTAGAGTCTGGAGTGGGCCAACCATTTTTAACATTGGATCGGGTCGTCTCGTGTCCAAGCCGCGCCTGAAAGTGTGTTTGGGCTGACTATTTACTTTGACCCATTTAGTGATGTGCTATTCAAACCCGGTGATGAATCCCTCACATTTATAGATTTTTATTTAAATATGATCACAATGATTATTTGCAGTAAAGGCTTGCGTGCGAATGGGGTTTATATGATTATTTTCATATAATGTTAAAATAGGGTTTATCGAGGTAAAAAATTAATAGGAAGAATGTTAAAATAGGTCCCACCAAAGGTAATACTATAGTATACCCCTTGTTCATATTCATAAATTGATATCTCTGTTGATCTGTAAAATTAACTTTGATCATTTATTTTATTAAAAAATAAAAATTATCGCACTTGATGAATTTATATATGTAATGTAAATTTGTGGCTGAGTTAGACATGCATGTCGGCATGTTGACCAGGAGTTTCGTTTCGCGACCATCACCGTCACCTCGCACGCGGGCAGGACCTAGCCAGTCCTGTGTTCCGCACCGTACTACGTTGGACGGAGTCACAACTATTTTAAATTAATTAGATGAATATAAACAAATTCACAGTGCGGCCACTATACTCCCATGACCCGATAAATTGACTAGCGCAAAAGCTCCCGCACGTATCAGTACCAAGCCTCAGCGTACGTAGCTAAAGTACAAAAAACGAATTAAGACCCGTTCCCACGAGCACCAGAACACGATCGACGACCTCATCGCCATTGGTGTACGTTTGCATCAAATTTAAACTCTAGTGGCTAACTAAACAAGCTTAATTTGGTTTGCAATTTGCAAGGGATGCATGCACGCCAAATTTACTAAACAGCCTGACGCGTCGTTGTTTTGCATCTGGGTTATACATGTACTCTATTTGTTCTTAAATTAATATTATCGTTGACTTTTAACATCAACTTTGATCATTTACCGTATTTCAAAAAATTAGTTTAAATGTGTAAAAATTTAAGTTGTGATTCAAATAACTCTAACGATAAAATAAATTATAACAAAATATATGATATTTATATTTTTTTATAAGATGAATAGTCAAAGTTGATGTGAAAAATTAACAACGACATCAATTTAAAAACTGAGAAAGTAATTAGCAAAGAAGAACATTGATAAGAAAAAGTTTGAAGGAATCTCGTCTATATATATCGTCCAAGGCCAGGGACGTCAAGACAACCTCGGATCAGAAGACAAACCCAACAAGCAGTTCACAAAGCTCTCCTAGCTGTTAGTATCGACCCTGCTACTCAACCACGCAAAGTCCAGAGAGTCGACATGGCCGTAGCTGCTGGTAGCGCTATTGTCAAGAGCACCTTCTTCCACCCACAGCACCTGCTCGCACGCCACCACTACCCCGACGCGTCGTCGACCGCCCACCCCTGCGCCGCGTGCGAGGACGCAATCACCGGCGCCGGCTACACCTGCGCCGAGTGCGGCTTCCACATCCACGAGGCGTGCCTGCTCCTGGTCCCGGAGTCCATCTCCCTCAACCGGCACAGGGAGCACCCGTTCACACTCACCCTCGTGCGCGCCAACCGGCGGTGCGCAATCTGCAAGGAGACCTCCGACGCGGGGAGCTGCATGTACCGGTGCGCGCCGTGCGACTTGGACGTGCACCCGCTATGCGCCATCCTGCTGCGGGCCGTGGATGCAAGCGGCGCCATCCAGCCCCGGCGTAGCAGGACTCGCCGCGTGTTCAGGATCGGTCTCAAGATCGGCATGTTCGGCTTCAGAGTGGCGGATCTGTTGACCGGCGGGCTAACCTCGCCGCTGCTCGACGCCGTGGACAGGGTGATCGACAATCTGTAGAAGCGGTACCGCGCGCATGCAGTAGCCTTCGTTGTATTCGACTACTCGAACCAAAACAGTACTGTTGAAGTTAGGCCTGATGTTAAGTTTGAAACTCGCAAGCCAGCTCAGCTCCCTCTTGACTCAGCTTGACTCGGTTCGGCTTTATAGATTTTCAAATAAGCTAAACTCATGTTTTAGCTTATTTTGATTACAAGCCAAGCCGAGCTACTAGCTTGCGAGTTGCTCGAAAGCTAATCAAGTTTGAAATCGCATCCCTATTACTATTGGAAGAAAGTACATCTTCTCATGATAATAGTAGTGTGAATATATATGAAAAATATTTTTTGCACTTTTTTTTTAGCAAGAACGCACCACGGATGATATCGAGTTTGTGCTATTTTTAGAACCTGTGATGGCAAAAGTTAATAAAGTATATCCTTGTGACGTCCCGAAATTTGGCCTTAATTTAAAAATACGAAATTCAAAAGCTTTCTAACAAACACCCTAACTTTTTTTTTTTCTTTTTCTTCTTTTCTTTTCTATCTCCTCTTCAAAATACAAAGCCACATTTAATTAAACTAGCTAAATTGAAATTTTAAAAATATTAAAACTGAAAGTGTGACAAGTGCTTGACTCTTTTCCCCTATTATTTTCTTTTTCCTTCTTTTTCGTGTTTCCTCGAATTTTGGGTTTTAAATCAGCATTTGAGTTCAATTCAAATCTTGCCAATTTCAAATTCAAATTAAAATTTCCAATGGTGGCCGCATTTCTTCCCTTCTTTCCTCCCTGGCCCAGCCTGCCCCCTCTCTTCTTTCCCCGCATGGGCCGTTCCTCTCCCTCAGCCCAGCTGCGCTAGCCCAACTGGAGGCCCAACACTGCGCGCCCATCTTCCTCCTTTCTCCCTCCTCTGGCGCACGCTCGTCGTTGGCCAATGGCCGCGCCGGTTCGCCGCAGAGCGCCGCCCGCGCACGCCTTAACTCCACCCACTGCAACCAGACAAGCTCCCGACCAAATCCTGCGAGTGCGAGCGTCCGCCAACCCACCGCGCGCGTTCGTCATCATCACGATCCGCCGCGCCGCGACAACTGCTTGCCGCCGACCGGAAGCGCGCCGCGCCGCCCGCCAAACACCGCGCGCCATCCCGGTCTGCGCAGTCCGTCATCATCACACGCCCCTGCCACCTTCGTCACCCGTCGTCACTCCTCGCGTTGGTTCACGCGCCGTCCCCGCTGTCACCCGTGTCTCCCGGCTCGCCTTGAATCCGTCCCTATCTCAACGTCCGGAGCCTGTCCTCGTTCGGCTATAAAAGGCGCCGTACACCTCTCCTCCTCTGGCCACTCCTCGCCATTGAGCCACCGGCACGCTCAATCGCCCCAATTTCGCGTTTTCCGCTTCTTCCCCAATTTCGTCAACCACCGGCGCCACCACCAAATTCGCCACCGTAAGAGCTCCTCACCGGCCATTCCCTGTGCCAACAGCACCACCTAGAGCCCCAGCTTCGAATCCCCATCATTTTGAGCCATCACCGCCGCGCCTGCGCCCTGGCACCGAGCGCCGCCGTCATGCTTCGTCACCCCTCCGTCGCCAGCACATCACGGCCCCTCTCCGACCTCGTCCAGCCCACCAGGTGCTTCGCCGTCATCGTCTGCCCCTCCTACGCCCCTCATTTTGCCTCGTAGAACTCTTCCCGGCGACCTCCGCGAGCACCGCCGCCATTCTGCGCCCTTCTCCATTGCAGACCACTTTCCGGCCAGAACCCGTCGTCAAGAACCCTCTGTCTGAGTGCCGCGCGAGCTCCTCTCCATTTTGGTCCGGTTCCCATCGCGTTTGAGCGGCCACGGCCCAACGGCATGGTAATGGCCCAGCAGCACGAGAAAAACACGACGGCACGAGAAAAGCCCATTGGCACCAAAAAGGCCCGTAGTCTCAAAAAAGTCCCGGACAGGAAAGCTGTCATGCGATGTGCTGCTCCAGTGCTTTGCGTGCCGCGGCGGAATTAGATTGATTAGTACTAGCTCATACAAAGTGACACATGAAGTAATAAGTCGTAACGGATAGAACCAATGTTCAAAAAAAAAGTTCTATTTATATGGTTCCCGGTTCTTCACTTCTATAATATTTATCCACATTCATTCGTTTGCAATCAACACATTCATTCACATTCAAAAATGTTTCCTAGAAGGAAAAAACAATCGGTAACACGACGTGCTCGTGGCTCTGCTCATGAGCCGATGTTGCTATCCATGCCAGAGGTTAGTCCTGATCCACGCTAGCTCTCTCCAAATATGAGAGACTATGGAATGGATGATATCTACGAAGAAGAGATGGTCCCGATAACGTGGTCGGAAACCACGATGGAGGCATTGGAAGCTTCTTTGTCGAGGAGCCGATGACCGGGAATACTGCAGCATCCGCGTCAACGACTCATCGAAGTAAAGTGGAATGTTGAAACCATTTCATTAAGAACACCGAATTAGTAAACGGTAAGTGGGTTATTGTTTTTGCAACATGTAATTATTGCAAAAAAAAAGTTTAGCAGGCATGTCGAAGGTAAATTTATATTTAGATAATATCCGTGCTGTCATTCGCTTTCTTTTTTTTTTTGAGTTCCCCACAGGTATATAAAAAATTTAGGAAGTACTGCGAGGTAAGGTCTCTAAAACCGAGAAAGTTTTCACTTGATATGAAAGTCCGATGGAACTCAACGTACCTCATGCTCAAACAAGTAAAAGGCTATGAGTCAATTTTAACCACTTTTATTAATGCTGAAGGGGCAGGAATAATGCTCACCCAAAATGGATGGTTGGTTGCTGCAAGTTTACGTGGACTCTTAAAACCATTTTACAATGCAACTTACTATTCTACATCGCCCCTGGTACTTAATGGCTAATGACATTTGTTGATAAATTTAATGAGTGCATCGATGATGAACTGCTAGGACCAATTGTTCTAGAAGTGAAGGCAAAATATCTAAAATATTTTGATGTTATTCCAAATCTGCATTGTTTTGCTCTCATTTTTTATCCACGTAAAAAACTTGAGCAATTAGATGCTGCTTTCCATTTTATTGGTGAAGCACTTGATCTTGATTACTCAGCTGCTTACTCACACGTGAAATCCGAGATATTTCAAGTATTTGTATGTACCAACAGAAATACGGTCAACCTCGTCAAAGAGCGGAACAACAACAAGCTGAGAAGAGAAAATGTACGGTGGCTAACATGTGGAAAAATCTAAAGTTCAAGGACTCTTCTTCCTCCACCCAACCTTCAAGGTCCACTTGGAACCCAACGCGGAGCTGATCCACTATCTCGAAATGGATCATGTGTCACATGATGCTATGCTTCAAGATGATACTGAGTCGGTCGACCTCCTTGCATGGTGGAAAGACAATGAACGCCATTTTCTGGTGCTATCCCAATTTGCTCGTGACGTTCTATTGGTCCCCGTGTCTAGTGTTTCCTCGGAATCAGCTTTTAGCTCAGCTGGAAGAATAATTGAAGAAAGTAGATCATCTCTTACACTTGAGATGGTCGAGTCACTAACATGTCTCAAAGATTGGGAAGCAGCAGAATCTAGAGAACAACACCAGCTTCCTCTTTCACCGTAAGGAAATAATAAAGGATATTGCAAAGCAAAATATGCAGGATGTAATATAGATATTTGTCGTAGGCCTTGTTCATGTGTGCTTACTATGATATCTCGCTTATAATTTTCTAATGTTAAATCACCTATTACTAGCATTGCTAGTTCACTGGGATTAGACATTTCATATTGTATTGGATCGCCTTTTTCTGAGCCAATTATACGAATACTTATATCTATACCATTGTTTTGTTTTAGTAAATCTCGTGCATGACGAAATGTTTTAACTAAAGGATTATATTTATCTAGCATTTCAATCAAACCTTGGATGATTTCAGGATCTAGATCATTATTATCAGATTCTTCATCACTTTGTAAAGAACAAATTCCACCTGATTTATTTATAACAGTCACATGTAATACTAGATGGCCTGAAATAATCGAAATGTTAGAATCTGGTCAACAACCAAGTGATAGATCTGACATAATAGTACGAGTTTTTCATATGAAATTAGAAGAAATACTAAGTGATTTACGATCTGGAAAAATATTTGGTCCTGTAAACGCAATTCTATATTCAATTGAATTTCAAAAAAGAGGACTACCCCATGTTCACATATTACTTTGGTTATCTAAAAATGGAATTGAAATTACTTCTGATATTATAGATCGATTCGAGAGAACCCCCGCCGGTTTAGTATAGTAAAGATTATCTTTGTATTAATAAATATTATCTTTGTATTAGTACACTGTACTCTTTTCCTTATTGAGGGGACTCACATTGAGTATAAGGTTTTTAACGAGGCATTGTACTTTTAAGTTGTATTGATCTAATGAATAAAACAAAAAATTTCCCGTGACCCTTGCTTTTTTTTGGCTCGCACTGCAGTCCCGTGACCACCTTTGTTCCGGCTCACGTCGCGCACTAGTGCCCGGCGCGCCTCGCACACATGTCGTCACCGGTCGCCAATCACATCGTGTCTCTTTTAAAACTTTGGGAAAAAAAATGAAAATGACAATATCAGTCACATCGTGTCACTTTTAAAACTTTTGGAAAAAAAGGAATTTGAAAAATGTCAAAAAGTTTTGTCCGATTAGTCACAGAGGCTGACCAGACAGCTAACAATGCTGCAAGAGCGCCACAACAAATCTGACAGGCCGACACGGGAGCAGGGCGCTAGATTCAAGTGATTTCGATCACCTGCAGAACATGGGCCGTGCTTGGGTCACATTTTCACCGTGTCGAGCTGGTCGGCACGATGCACGACGGGCCGGTGGCCCGAGGCACGATTCGACCCGAAACACGACCGGTTCGGCACGGCCCGAGTCCCGGGACTAGGCTCAGGAGGTAGCTGCAGAGTGGTTCTACTTCGTGCTCAGTTTGTGTTCAAATGAGATTAGTCAATCTGATTCCCATTCTTGATCTTTTTGAATAATATTTTCATTGAGTTAATATTTTTTTTTGAGTTTATATATTTTTTAAACCGTAGCGTTAGCACGTGTGTTAAGACTAAGTATCCATAATTGACAACAGGGCAAATAAAATACAAGATACTTACACAAGGCTGCGAAAAGAGGGAAGTTACGAACGTCGAACAGAACAGCGGATACATACCGATCATGGAGCCGTCGACGGCGGTACGGCAATAATCATGGGCTGCATGATGTGGGGCTGAAAGTGGCTAGCGCATAAGCAGTTTCGGAGCAAAGTAGGCTGGACGCTGGAGTCTGGAGTGGGCTAACCATTCTTAACATTGGATCGCGTCGTGTCGCGTCCAAGCCCGCCTAAATGTGTGTTTGAGCTAACCTATTTACTTTTGATCCATTTATTAATCATGAGTTATTCAAATCCGGTGATGAATCCCTCACATTTATAGACTTTTAAATATGAGCACAATGATTATTTGCAGTGAAGGTTTGCGTGCGAATGGGTTTATTATATGATGACGTGACAAGAAATTAATGAGAAGAATGTTAAAATAGGTTATACTATTATCGTGGTAAACTATGTGGCACTTTACACATTAATTTTTTCAGTATAATTTGACTCCTGCTTGTACTATTGTCTATGCAATAACGAGGATGAAAGAATACATCGTACATATTGTACCAGTATGGAATTTCAACCAGGAAATAAATTAATTTCTTATTCTTTATGGGGCACACACCAAAGAACATGAAACCGTGAGTAGCATTAATAATCCCTTTTTCTCACTCACGGTGAACCTATTTAATGTAATTTTGTGGCCGAGTATATACATGCATGTCCATGTCGGCATGTTGACCTGGCAATTTATTTATTTTGCGATGATCGCCTTCCACGCGAGTAGGACGACCTAGCCACTGTACGTGTTTGGTACTAGGACGACCTAGCCACTGTACGTGTTTGGTACTTATCATACGTTGGACGAAGTCACAGTTATTTAAATTAATAGTTAGATGAAAAAACAAATTTACAGCGATAAATTTACTAAATTACCCTCACGTATCTCTACCAAGCCTCAGCGTACGCACGTGTAGCTAAAGTACGAGCAACGAAGACCCATTCCCACGCGCACAGAACACGACGACCTCATCGCCATTGGTGCACGTTTGCACTCTCTAGTGGCTACTAAGCTCAATTTAGCTTGCAATTTGCAAGCGGGATGCATATACCAAACTATATATATCCAAGTCCAGGGGCAGCCTACATACGGATCGGAAGACAAACCCAACAAGCAGTACACAAAGCTAGCTAGCTATTAGCATCCATCCTGCTAATCAACCACGCAAACTCCACTCTCCAGAGATCATCAGACATGGCCGCCGATGCTGCCAGCGCTAGTACTGTCAAGAGCACCTTCTTCCACCCACAGCACTTGCTCCAATACAGCGAGGCGGCGTCGTCGTCGTCGACCACCCATCCCTGCGCCGCGTGCGACCGCGCGGTCACCGGCGCCGGCTACACCGGCGCCGAGCGCGGGTTCTACGTCCACGAGGCGTGCCTGCTCGCGCTGCCGGAGTCCGTGTCCCTCGATGGGCACACGGAGCACCCGCTCACGCTCACCCGCCTGCTGCGCGCCACCGGCCAGCGGTGCGACGTCTGCAGGAGAGAGACCTCCGACGCCGGGAGCTGCATTATGTACCGGTGCGCGCAGTACGACGTGAACGTGCACCCGCGGTGCGCGACGACCCTGCTGGCGGCGGTCGCCGCAGCCGACGGAGGACAACCTGCAGCTGCTTCTTCCGATCCAGCCACGGAGGTCAACGACAATGATAATAATACCACCAGCAGTACTCAAAGCCGACGTAGGAAAATCGCCAAGTTTCTTCTAAAGACCACCGCTCGGCTCGCCATGGACGTGGCGACCGGCGGCGTGGCGTCATCGGTGCTGGATATCGCCGTGGAAGCTATGGAGTTCGCAGAACCCGCGCTGACGGCTTCCGTTGATCTGGCCGCTGGCAACGAAGACAACGTCAGTGACATGATGTTCCAGCAAACTAGTGGCAGTAACAATGGCGACGATAATGCTACTAATAGCCGAGGTAGAATCGTCGCCAAGATGGTCTTGAAAACAGGTGGTCGGATTGCTCTTAACCTAGCGACCGGTGGCCTGGCATCGGCTGTGCTCGATTTCTGGGAAGCACTCTCTTGATCAACTACGTACGTACGCACGTATCATGCTGCTGTTGTTCCTTCGATTGCATGTTCCGCATATGTATTTCACTTGCCTTGGGATTCATGTTTTAGATAAGTAGTGTATGTAATTTTGCTCAACTAGTACGTACATGGGTTGTGATTTTGCACAACTAGTACATGGGTTGTGATTTTGCTCAACTAGTACATGGGTTGTGCTTCTTCGACACTTGTAGCCACCCTTGCGGGCGTTTTGCAGTGTTTGTAATTGTACCATGTGCTATTACAATTTTGTGTCAGATTATCTTTTTGATTCCCGGTTGTTAACCTCGATTCTCAAGAAAACAACCCTATTTCAAAGATACAATTCCCACAGCCACAAATCTTCTGCATTTCCGAGGAGAAATTTAATCAAATCATCATTTCATGCAAACAACAAAACTAACTTGTCACTTGCCAGCCAACTCTCTCCATGGAGCGGCGTCGTTCGTTTGGGGGAGCGCCTGATGAGTCTGCAAGAACAAGAGAAAATCGTCGGGGACCATCTCGGTTGGCCATTGATTTTCCTGGCAATCCTCGCTCAAGGCCCCGTGTGGCAGCGAAGATTGCTTGAACATCGGAAGAGATGCAGCGTCGGCGAGATATGCTGTCTCGGTATGCTGTGTTGGTGACAGAAGAAGGGCCTCTTGGAGTGGCTTCAAGGGAAGAGGTTGCGGATGCTATTAGGCTTCACTGTAGAATCAGGAGGTACGAGTTCCATGTGTATCGCAACTATCCCCAACCCTACATTGTGATCTTCACGGACAAAGCGGTTAAAGATGAAGTGGTGGCCAGAGGCAGGATCTTTGATGGACCGGTGGTGTTGCAGTTCCATCACTGAGATCCAGAGCGCTTTGGGGAACGAAGCTTCATCCGGTTTCACATCAAGCTAAGCCTGGAGGGCCTGCCACAGTTTGACTGGTGTCAGGAGCTAGCAGAAAAAGTGTTGTCTGACGAGGAGATCATTCATCATGTTGACACAGTAACCCGCTGCAGAGAAGATTATAGGGCATACGTGTGCTGGGCTTTCAGTCCTGATCCATCACAGATTCCACAGGTGGTGTACCTAACTTTATCTGATCGGGAGGAAGATCCGAGAGATGAGGCTCAGATCTTCTTTTCAAGGCCAAGAAACATCAGAAAAGGACGAGTGTATAAGGTGATAATCCAAATTGATGAAGTTGAAGACCTGAACTTCTATCAGTTTCCACCAGACAGATTGGAGGCAGAGGGCAGGGTGCGCCTGCGGGAGTTTGCTTGGCAATACGGTCGTCCGGATGGGGATTTGGATGAGGAGTTCAGGGGGTCGGTAGAGAGGTTTTGCAGACCTAGGAATGAGCACCATCGGTTCCCAAGAGAAGACGAGGACCCAGATAGAGATAGAAGGCAAAGCAAGAGGAGGGACCTGTTTGGCCGTATGTCTCGTTGGATGGACAACAGAGGCAGAAGCAGCTCAAGGAGAGCAGAAGGGGACAGGGGTAGCGACTGATACCGGGGAGAGTCCTCTCGCAGGCACAGAAGGGCATACCGTGATTCGTCGGGGTTCTGCTTCGGAGAGAAGGGAGATCAGGTCTCTTTGGGCTGCCAAAGGTTCATCTGTCGAGGAGTCAAGGGAGAGGTTGAAGCTGGTTCCTAAGCAGCAGGCATCTGGAGAACTTTGATTCTCCATTTGTGTCTCAATCGAGTGCCGCTGACTCCTTTTTCTCTGATGCGATTCACATCATCCCACAGTTTAGTTTCGAGGAGGGCTCAGAAGTACACACTGAGGAGATGCTTTCTCGGGCACAGCTTGGGATGCATGCTGCTGTTAGTACAGAAGATCATGATGTGCAGGACGTTCAGGCGAACTATAACGATGTTCATGTCTCGTTTCCTGTTGTTGAAAGCCAGGGCACTCTCCGTGGAATGGAATGTACTCAACATAAAGAAGCCCCCCTCCCTGAACCCCAGGTACAACAAAAGATGCCCCCACCTGAAGAAGAGGATGAGATGATTCTTCAGCTCAAGCAGACTCTTACTACTCAGCTGCCTGACAGCATCCTGAAGACCCCGCAGTTGGAACAGCAAGAATTGGGCTCTCCTTCTCGGCCAAGCACAAGAATCAAGAACAAGTTGCAAAGCAAGAAAACAACCATCAAGTTAGCTCAGGAGGTGCTGGCAAAGAAGTGGGGTATTTTAGGCCGAGACGAGGAACTGCAGGAAAGGGCCTTTCAGAATTACATTGATATGTACAAGAAGCCGCTCCCTGCCTCAGCTTTAAAGGCTATCAAGACCCTGATTACTGTTGCAGAAAAGAAACAGATCAAGAAGAGGAAGGCCAACAAGAGCTCAGGTGCCAGGGACAAAGCAAGGAAAGCCAAGAAGACTGCCCAGCAGGAGGCTGCTTGAAGCCCGGTCTGTAGCAAGACCAGGAGTCCCAAACTGATGAATAGATTGTTCAGCCTCAATGCTTTTTATCCAGCTCTCTAGTTATGCATCTAGAGAGAGCTCACCACCTCTATGTTATGTGTTGTTATGTTGGAACCTGAACTTGGTATGCTGTATGTTGTGTTATGTGACCGTTATTAGGGCCAAGCTGCCCCTACTATCTATTTGTGTTCCTGTTGTGTTCAGTGGCTTTCTTTGGTTTATCTATGGATGACGAAGCAGTAGAGTACTCAATTCTATCTTGGAATGTAAGGAGACTTAACAGCGTGGTCAAACAAGAGGATGTTAAGCAGGTGGTGCAAATGCACAATCCTATGTTGGTTTGTCTCCAGGAAACGAAGCTGGCTGTGATTCACCATCGTGGGTCTGCAAGTCTTTGGGGCCTAGTTATGCTAATAATTTGTGCTTCTTACCTGCGAAAGGCACAAGGGGAGGCATCCTTTTAGCTTCTCGTAGTTGTTCGTTAAGGTTGAGCGAAGCGCACTGCACTCTGTATACAATATCGGAACGGTGTCTGACCAAAGAAATATGCAATCCTGGACGATAACTGGAGTGTATGAGCCGCAGTTAGATTGGGAGAAAAGGCTTTTTCTCTCTGCGCTGAGGGAGCTTAAACTGAGAGCTCGTCAGGCTTGGCTGGTTCTTGGCGATTTTAACTTGATTTACTGCGATCAAGACAAGAGCAATGGTCGGCTTAACAGAAGAATGATGCATCGCTTTCGTAGGACTCTTAACTACATGGAGGTTAAAGAGATTACTTTAGTTGGTCGGCGTTTCACCTGGTCCAATGAGCAGGACTCCTCCACTCTGACCCGCATAGATAGAATGTTCTGTACAGTCCCTTGAGAAGAGATCTATCTGGACCCAATTCTCAGACCCCTTTCGTCGTCCTCTTCAGATCATTGCCCTTTACTCCTCCAACAGCTGGTGCACCTGCCACGCCCCCCGTTGTTCCGTTTTGAAGCCCATTGGCCTCTGATGCCGGGCTACACTGAATGTGTCCAACAAGCATGGACTAGACCAATTCAAAACCACATGAATCCTATGCTAACGCTTCATGTTAAGTAAAGTAGAACAGCAAAAGCACTCAAAGGTTGGGCAAAGCTTCGGATACCTCAAGCAAAGCTTGCCGCAGTGATCTGCGGTGAAGTTATTTTGCAGCTGGACAAGGCCCAAGAAGACAAGCAGCTCAGCACAGAAGAATCAAGTCTTAGGAGATGGTTAAAATAGAGAATCTTGGGTCTTGCAGCAATTGAGAAATCTAGGGCCAAACAAAGGTCTCGGCTCACTTGGATGAAAAAAGGGGATGCCAACACCAAGTAGTTCCATCTCATTGCTAATGCGCGAAGGAAAAAGAACCATATTCACATGTTGGAGACCTCTGGAGAAATGGCCTACTCTCAGAGAGATAAACATAAGGTCATCTTTGAGCACTTTCAAGGGCACTTGGGGTCCTACAAACCAAGACAACACATAGTTAATTTTGAGAACTTGGGATGGCAGCAAAGACAGCTTGGACACTTAGAACTTCCTTTTACAGAACAAGAAGTGCATGAGGTAGTAAAAAAGCTTTCTAAGGAAAAAGCTCCAGGGCCTGATGGGTTCATTGGACTGTTCCTCAAATCCTGTTGGGCGATTGTTAAAAATGAGATGGCAGTATTTGATCAATTCTATGGTATGAATCAGCAGAACCTTCACCTCCTCAACCAGGCCTTTGTAGTGATGATTCCAAAAAAATCAGATGCTTCCCATATCACAGACTATAGGCCCATTAGTCTGATTCACGCTGCAGCTAAGTTGATATCCAAAGTGTTGGCAAACAGACTAACGCCTGAGTTGTATAAATTGGTTTCAGTCAATCAAAATGCCTTCATCAAAAAAAGATGCATACATGATAGTTTCATATTTGTACAACAGATGTCTAGGAGCTCCACAAAAAGAAGATTCCGGCCCTCTTTGTAAAACTGGACATTTCTAAAGCTTTTGACACTGTGAATTGGGCTTATCCTCTAGATATTATGGAAGCAACTGGTTTTGGAAGAAGATGGAGAAACTGGATCTCGGCCTTATGGAGCACTACATCCTCCACCTTCTTACTGAACGGAGAACCAGGAAGAAGAATTCAACACATGAGAGGGGTTAGACAAGGAGACCATCTTGTTAGAAATTGATCTCCACCCGTTTTGGCCCAACGGCTTTAATGGGCCTTTGACCTAATCGCGCCCTGATCGGGGGCGCCCAGCCCATTATGGCTGGTGGGCCCCTGTCGCCAGCGCCACAATAAATAGAGGTGGGAGGCCGGCCGGAACTCATGATCTCAGTTCGTCCGTACCGCCGCACCCCACCGACATCCCTAAACCCGATCTGTGAGGGAGCGTTGTGCCGACGGGAAGCACTACCGCCACGACGACTGCCGCCACCGAGAGATCGACGACATCGCCGTGACTCCAACGCCACTGCCCTCTCCACCGACCGATGCTGCCCAAGCGCAGAGGACCGCACCGACAAAGGGCAGATGGCCGGAACGTCTTACACGACTCCGGCGACCGGATCCGAAGGTATTGACCACCTCCGAACCACAGATCTGTTACCGACACAGAAACTCTCGGATCTACACTCCTAGACCCAGAGAAAAGACATCAACATTGGCATCAGAGCCAGATCTAGGAGTGGATCCCGACGAGTATGAAAAAACTCGCCGGAACCCTACCCGCGAGCAAAGATCCGAAAGAAAAATTGTAGCCACGGGCTACACTGTGGCGGATGCCTAGGGCTCCGCGAAAGAACCGCGAAAAAGAAAGAAAAAGAAAAGAAAAATAGTAGCCGCAAAAGATTCCGCAAAAGATTAGAAAGAAAAAAAACGCCACAGAAAGAGAAAAAAAAAAGAAACGAC
>BCLF01000044.1:604173-615610 GCA_001602275.1 Zoysia japonica | reverse complement strand
AGCTGAAGTTGAAGCCGTTGGCGATCTTTCATTAGAGCTAGCTAATGGCTTCATTCTTATACTTAAAGATGTTCTTTATGTACCCTCTCTACAGAGGAATTTGATTAGTGTTTCATGTTTGGATAATGATGGTTATGATTGTCATTTTGAAAATGGCAAGTGTGAAATAAAGTTTAATAAAGAATGTGTTGGTTTTGCCATCTTACAAAATGAGCTTTATTTGCTATCACTACGTGATGATGTGAATGTCGTATGCGATAATGATAATGTTGCGTGCGAAATAAAAGAATCCTCGTCCATGAAAGAAAATAGAAAACGAAAAAGAACTCTAGATGATTCGTCGAAATTATGGCACTGTCGTTTAGGCCATATTTCGAGGGGGAGAATAGAAAGACTAGTTAAGAATGATATTCTTCCTCTACTAGAGTTCTCAGACTTAGAACAATGTCGAGATTGCATTAAAGAAAAATATGTAAAGAAAATTAAGAAAGATGCAAAAAGAAGCACAGGAGTTCCACAAATTATTCACACGGATATTTGTGGTCCCTTTTCTGGGAAGAGTATAGATGGTTATGACTCGTTCATAACATTTACGGACGATTACTCCCGATATGGATACATTTATCCAATTAAAGAAAGAAATGAAGCCTTGGATAAATTTAAGATATTTAAGGCTGAAGTTGAAAACCAACACGATTTAAAGATAAAGATAGTCCGATCTAATCGTGGGGGGAGTACTTCGGTCGGCATACCCCGTATGGACAAGTTCCTGGACCTTTTGCAAGGTTTCTACAGGAAAATAGAATAGTGGCCCAGTATTCTACACCGGGCGAACCTCAGCAAAATGGAGTAGCTGAAAGACGCAACCGTACCCTGATAGATAAGGTGCGAAGCATGATGAACTATTCCACACTGCCATTGAGTTTGTGGATGGAGGCGTTAAAAACCGCTATTCATATTCTCAACAGAGTACCAAGTAAATCGGTGCCGAAAACACCGTACGAATTGTGGACAGGTAGAGTTCCCTCGTTAAACCACTTACGAGTGTGATGGAGCCCAGCTGAGGCTAAAGTATTTAACCCAAACATTGGGAAGCTTGATCCCAAAACAGTAAGTTGCCATTTTATTGGTTACCCAGAAAAGTCAAAAGGTTATCGTTTTTATTATCCAGACAGACATACAAAGTTTGTGGAAACGAGACACGCTGTCTTCTTAGAGGATGAGATGATGAGGGGGAGCATGGTAGCTCGAGAGATTGACCTTGAAGAGAAGCGGGCGTATGCGCCCACTCCGATGATTCAAGAGCCATTCTTTACACTACCTGCTGTCACTGCACCGACAGTGCGAGACACTGTGGTGCAAGCACCTGTTATTGTTCCTCCTGTGGCAACAATGAATGAGAATGAGGAACCTGTTCCTCAGGATCCAATAGAACCCATTGCCACAGACGAGGGGGAGCAACAACAGCCTCAAACAGAAAATGTACAGAATGAAGAGGCCCCGAGAAGGTCTCAAAGAGTAAAAAGATTAGCTATTTCTGATGACTATGAAATTTATCAGACAGAAGAATTTCAAATGGAGGATGATCCCACCTCATTTGAAGAAGCCATGAGAAGTGAAAACTCTTCAAAATAGCTTGAGACCATAGAAGAAGAAATGAAGTCTATGAAGGCTAATAAGGTCTGGGACTTGGAAGTAATTCCTAAAGGAGCCAAAACAGTAGGCTGTAAATGGGTCTACAAGACAAAACTCGACTCCCAAGGGAATGTAGAAAGATATAAAGCACGATTTGTGGCAAAAGGCTTTACTCAAAGAGAAGGGATTGATTACAATGAGACCTTTTCTCCGGTCTCATGTAAAGATTCTTTCAGAATCATAATGGTACTAGTGGCTCATTATGATTTAGAGTTACATCAGATGGATGTAAAGACAGCATTCCTAAATGGGGATTTGGAGGAAAATGTTTACATGGCACAACCGAAAGGTTTTGTTATGGAAGGAAGTGAAAAACTGGGATGCCGTCTAAAAAAATCGATTTATGGGTTAAAGCAAGCTTCAAGACAATGGTACTTGAAGTTTGACAGCACGATAAAGAAATTTGGGTTTAAAGAAAATGTAGAGGACAACTGTGTTTATTCAAAGTTTAAAGATGGGAAGTTTATCTTCCTAATCCTGTATGTAGATAATATCCTGCTAGCTAGTAGTGATGTCAGTCTACTACTGGAGACAAAGAAGATTTTGTCCTCTAACTTTGACATGAAAGATCTTGGTGAAGCTTCATTCGTTTTAGGAATCGAAATTCACCGAGATAGAAACAAAGGGGTATTGGGACTGTCACAAAAGGCATACATAGAGAAAGTATTAAAGAAATATGGTATGCATAAATGTAGTTCATCACCTGCACCTATAGTAAAGAGCGACAGATATGGGGATTTTCAATGCCCCAGGAACCAATATGAGATCGATCAAATAAAAGCGGTTCCATATGCTTCAGCTGTCGGAAGCTTACAGTATGCTTAAGTATATACACGCCCTGACTTAGCATTTATTACCGGGTTACTTGGTAGATTCCAGAGCAATCCTGGAATAGAGCATTGGAAATTGATAAAGAAAGTCTTGCGTTATTTGCAAGGAACAAAAGGCCTCATGATGACATACAGAAAATCAGATTCACTACATATAGTGGGGTATACAGATTCTGATTATGCGGGAGATGATAGAAAGTCTACATCCGGATATGTGTTTACTCTCGCTGAAGGAGCTATTTCGTGGAAAAGCTCAAAGCAAACCGTCACTACATCGTCTACAATGTATGCCGAGTTTGTTGCATGTTATGAGGCTACGGGGCAGGTGAACTGGCTTAAGAAGTTCATACCCGGTTTAAAAGTGGTTGACGACATCTATAGACCACTTAAATTGTACTGCGACAACGAACCCGCAGTAACGTATGCACACAACAATAAGTCAAGTGGTGCTGCTAAACACATTGACATAAAGTATTATGTTGTGAAAGATAAAGTTCGGGATCAAATCATAAGTCTTGAGCATATGAGCACCGCAAAGATGCTAGCGGATCCGCTTACTAAAGGCTTACCACCCAAAGTATTTATTGAACATGTTGCCGGCATGGGTTTAAGGGAAAGCCTGTGATTCCTGAACTAAAAGATGGCCCAAAATGTATAATAACTATTTCAGAACAGAAAAATGTATTGTAGCTGTTAAGTCTATCGGCGATTGATCGTGACGATGAGACAGTTCTATGCATTAACCTGTAATGGAACGAGTGAAGTTAAAAGTAATAAAGATAAAAGTAAAAAATGAGATCAAGGAACGAGTGAAGTTAAAAGTAATAAAGATAAAAGTAAAAAATGAGATCAAGGGGGAGAATGTTAGAAATTGATCTCCACCCGTTTTTGGTCCAACGGCCTTAATGGGCCCTTGACCTAATCGCGCCCTGATCGGGGGCGCCCAGTCCATTATGGCTGGTGGGCCCCTGTCGCCAGCGCCACAATAAATAGAGGTGGGGGGCCGACCGGAACTCATGACCTAAGTTCGTCCGTACCGCCGCACCCCACCGACATCCCTAAACCCGATCTGTGAGGGAGCGCTGTGCCGACGGGAAGCACCACCGCCACGACGACCGCCGCCACCGAGAGATCGACGACATCGCCGTGACTCCAACGCCATTGCCCTCTCCACCGACCGACGCTGGCCAAGCGCAGAGGACCGCACCGACAAAGGGCAGATGGTCGGATCGTCTTCCTCGACTCCGGCGACCGGATCCGAAGGTATTGACCACCTCCGAACCACAGATCTATTACTGACACAGAAACTCTCGGATCTACACTCCTAGACCCAGAGAAAAGATAACAACACACTTATCTACCATCAAAATTTTAATTTTTCTCTTCCCTTGTCTCCACAGCCAAGCAGCTCCGCTAGCTAGCGAATAAGGATGGTTTCATGGTGTAACTACTCCCTCTAGCTCCTTATATTCGCAAAATCATGGTGTTGTCCATGCAGAAGAGATCGACGTCCTCACAATCAAACGTTAGTGAATAATTGATCCAAGGTAATTAGGCGTATTGATCCGGAAACGTACTATTGCACTTTTCACGGTAGAACGGTGATCAATGGTGAACCTGCCCTGTTGTTGAGATTTTTCACGGTAGAATTGAAAAATCTCCCTGTTGTTACAAGTTGCGAGTGACCGTTCCGATCAAAAGCGATGCGGAGCTGCTTTTAATTATAGGTTTGTTCGCTCAATAAAACATCGACGAACCGGGGCTTGATTGCTTGAAGCATCTTCTATTTATTCTGAGGTCCGAGGGACGCAACCTTCAGAAACAGACGGAAACACAAAAACACACAAGAACAAGCACAGGCAGGCAAGAGCTCAGAGAGATATGGAAGCTGCTGATGCCACCGTCAAGAGCAGCTTCTACCACCCACAGCACTTGCTAGTCTGCTCAACTGTCTTTTTTTTCGAAACAGGGGCAGGCAATAATGTCTTTTTTTTTCTTTTTTTCTTATAGTTTCTTTTTATTTCGGAAATCTGAGTTCAACTGACGGAACTAGAAACAGGGGCAAACAACTGCTTTAAATTTGAAAAAGAGATTCAATCTTGCAAAGTGTGAAAAATATGACTATTTTCAGAATTGAAGTTTAAAAGAGGTTCGATTTTGCAATTGCCCCTTCTTATATTTAGGAATCTCGTTTAGAAAATGGTTGGAGGGGGTGTTTTTCTAATTCTTTCCTAAATTTATATTTAGGACTTAATTTATCAAACTATTGGAGATGCTCTAACAACTGGAAAAGGAAAAGATAACTGAACACGAAACTGTAATAGCACATGGTACAATTACAAAAACTGCAAGACGCGCGCAAGGTTGACTACAAACTGTCGATCGAAGCACAACACATGTACTTATTGAGCAAAAGTATCTAAAACATGAAAATCCCAAGGCAAGTGAAATACATATGCGGAGCATGCAATCGAAGGAACAACAACAGCATGGTAGTATGCACGTAGTTGATCAAGAGACTGCTTCCCAGAAATCGAGCACAGGCGATGCCAGGCCACCGGTCGCTAGGTTAATTGCAATCCAACCGCCTTTTTTCATGAGAATCTTGGCGATGGTTTTACCTTGGCTTTTAGTATTATCGTTGCCATTATTGTTCCTGTTCATTTTGAGCATCATGTCACTGACGTCGTCTTCGTTGCCATTGGCCAGATCAAGGGAAGCCGTTAGCGCGGGTTCTGCGAACTCCATAGCTTCCATGGCGATATCCAGCACTGATGATGCCACGCCGCCGGTTGCCACATCCATGGCGAGCCGAGCGGTTGTCTTCAGAAGAAACTTGGCAATTTTTGTACCTCGGCTTGAAGTGTTGCTAGTATTATTGTTCTTGTCCGCCGTGGCTGAATCAGGAGAAGACGCAGGTTGTTCTTCCTCTTTAACCTCATCATCTCCGGTCTTTTCTCCGCCTTCCTCGTTTCCTCCTCCGGCTCCTCCTTCACCGTCACCTTCTTCTGCTCCTCCTCCCCCGTCTCCACACCCTCCATCCTCCTCCTCCTCCTCCAGCGTAACAGATACCATGTAGTAGTATATAGGGCCCTCTTCCTCCATTCTCTACAATATTTTGAACGCTTCTACTTTGGGGGTGGTAGCGGTATTTGAAGTTGAGTCTGGCTGCATGGAGGAGCTATTTATAGTATAGCAGTGTGATCGTAGGAATTGGCACTGTGGCCCCTTTACCATTTGTTTTTATGAGAATACCCTCCTGTACCATTGAATGGCATAAAGCATTCGCTCTCTGTTACAATCGTGATTATAATACAATGGTACGAGTTCCTTCTAGCCAGAGTCCTCAGTCCTAGTTCTAGTTGCGCTTTTGTATCTATTTGTGGTTGTTTCTTAGTGATGTATGTCTAGGATGTTTTTTTTTTATCTTTTAATGAATGGCAGCGCTCTTGCATTTTTTAAAAAAAAAATGAATATGAGTTCATGTTGATTTGTACTTGAATATATGGTTGGTACTATTTTATTAGCCACGTGGTGCAGATTGACCATCATTTTGCACTTGAATATAACATTCCATACATAGAGACTAATTTACGTATATCTTTAATTATGATCTGGAACTAAATATTTCTGATAGCTAAAGATTCAGAAGTTTTAGAGGATCTTAGTCAAATGTCAAATATTATTATGGGATGCAATATATCTATTTTATAGTAGGAGTATATATCTTTTTTCCTCGGCATGATACTGACACTTGAGACTCTCTAATCCAGCCATCTTCCTACTCTTCGCCCTGTGCCTCTAGATGGAGCCAACACCTATATATTCCAATATTCAGAAAAAATGCCATATACAGAGATGCTACGACGATGTCAACAGATCCTCGAACCAAGTAAAATATACAGATTAACGTACATAGAAAGCGCATGCAGATTACGTACATGACGGAGGTTCATCATTATGCGATTTCTATTTACTCAAAAAAAAGAAGAAGCAGAGATGACAATCGATAGAAGTCTACGTTGCGACACATCAACAACCATGCATATGATATTGGTTGACAGTCTACATGTTGCAATTATATTTACTAGTGTATGCTATCTCCTTTCCAAAATTATTATCGCTGGTTAGATGCAATTTAAATTAACCGGCAACAACAATTTTAATTAGAATGGAGGGAGTATATTGCATCTACATAAGCTATTAATCTAAATACCAATAGCACAAATGATTCATTGTTTGAGATGCACTGTACTTATTCAATGCCGTGAATCTAATATTATGGTACGTTGACTCCTCTATGATATGGTTAAAAAGTCTAGTGGAAAGAGCCCAAAATGGAATTCCTTTCGTTCAAATTGATGATTTGAATAAACCTGCTTGCAATAGTACAGACTTAGCGAGGCCACAAATTTCGAGATGGATGCTGACTCCATTGTGATAGGATTAGTGGGCCGTCACCCTCAAATTTATATTTTGACATGTACTTGATGGAGAAAGGACACCAGAGTTTGATTGTGCCTAAAAATGTCTAATCGAGTAGCTTTGACCGGATGAATATTTTGTTCCTTCCTCTCAGTACGTAGAGTATTGGAATTCTTTCAGGATGACGCTGTTAACCAAGCGGAGAGGCAATATCCCTTCGTTTAAAAAATAGAATATATCTTAATGGTTATAGGTATAATGCAATTGTATTGTCGAATAAAATAAGGCATACATATATTACATGTAGGTCACCTTATGCAATTTATATATATTCATTCAAAATAAGTTGAAATGTCAATACATAGAAGTGTGACTACTACAACAATATCAACAACCACGCTATTGGTTGACATACTCTACCTGTTGCAATCATATTTATAATTCAGATATTTGATCAAAGCAATGTCCAAAACGATTTGAATTATGAGTATGGAGGCCGTACATTCTTGGATGGAGGGAGTAGCAGAGGGCATGTAGATTAAGAAAGATAAAAAAGGTGGGATGTGCTGAAAATAAGAAGAAGAGTGATAAAATTAAAGATGTATTGAGAATAGACAAATATATATTGAGAAGCAAGAGTGACAAGTAAATAAGAAAATTAGTGAACTCTAGAATCGAATGACAAGTATTCGAGGATGGAGGTAGTACAACGTAGCTTTGCCAGTGAGCTGAAAAACAGGTCGGTTTCAAATTTGAAAGTTCAAAACCAGTGAAACTGGAAAAATTGATCCATATAAATTGGAAAAAACTGATTTACTGTAATTTTTTGATAAAATTTCATTTAAATTTCAAATTTTGCATTTGAAGCAGTGTTTGACCAGTAATCCGGTCCCGTGCGACGGTTTCACTGCACCCGTCGGTACCGCGAACCTTGACTTACACATTGATGAGGCTTCTACCCTGCTTTCACCCGTGACTACTGTTACCTCCCTTTTGTATACAAGTGGATAAGGTCAACTTTTTTAAAAATTTTTATAAAAGTTTATTTAATTACGAATAAAAAATATATTTTTTATATAATAAAATATTATTTATTATACATTATTAGTGATTAAAATGATAAAAATTTGACTTTGATTAAATTAAAAATACTTATATTTTAAAACGGGTGGAGTAGTACTTAGTCGCCAGGTAGGCGCATGCTGGCAGGTCGTCGCTGCCATGTGGGGCCAACCCGCTGCAAGCCCACATGGCAGCGGCATTCTGTCCACTGCCAAGCGGCAGAGGATTCGTGTCCTAGTTTTCTTGTGGCGCTGTCATAATCGACATCACAGTTCACGAAGACATTAAAGTACTTTTAATAATGATTTATTTTTATCACATGATGCAGACGGAATGAAAGCATATATAGGCAGTGTACTGGCGAGATTGCAAGAACGTTCCAGCTTGATCCTTTATCCTTAATTAAGCGAAACAAATCTTATTCATAGAACTGTCGTTCCTGATTTCACATGTACTTAGAAACCACGAGTCCAGCACCAACAGCTCATCGAGCTGATCGGCCGGCCTTGGCCTCTTCGACCTTACCGTCGGTAAAAGTTATAGTGAAGAGAGAAGTTAGTAATGTGATTGTGAATAGAGTGAATGATACGTGAGAAGTAGATAATGTGATTGTGAATAGAGTGAATGATATGTGAGAAGTAGGTAATGTAATTGTGAATAGAGTGAATGATACGTGAGCTTATAAGTAAGACTCATTTTTTTTAAAAAAATAAAAGATTCATCTTATCCGTTCATTCATCGATACGACGGTGATGTATGTAGTGAGTATGCGAGGAGGCTAGTACCAAATCCGCTTATCCGTTCTGTCCCCCTCCACCGCGTCCACCAGCTCCTCCAAGCTGTCGAACACCGCCACCGTTTCGAACTGGTAACCCTTGGCCAAGCCACAAAAGGTACGCCAAAATTTTTTTTTGCAGCTGTACGAACGAAGACAACAGCAAATATGATAGCAACGCTAGTCACTGAAAGCTAGAGGAGAAAAAAACTGAGCAAACTACAGAGTACTTGTCCTTCCCATTCGGGATGACCTAAGAACCACCCTATACTATTAAACTTTAGTCTAATTTACTCATGCGGTCTAAAAAAAGTTTAACTCGTAAATGCATAGTAAACTCAGACTCGTAAGAGAGAGGGAGAGAAATATTCCAAAATAAAACACCAAATATTCCATCACTACAGAACAAAAGTTATATCTTTTTATCAAGTATTTCGCCGTTTAAAATTAAATATTTCATGTATTTCGCTTGAAGATTTCAACAGAACTAAGTATATTTGGTATCAAAAATCACAGCAGAGCAGCAACATCTGAATAGAAAATGTATTAGGTAAAACAGCTAATAGATACCTAAACCGAGTACGTAAACATTAATTTAGATACTTAAGTGAAAAATAACAGTCTAACACCTATATCAATATCTAAAATTTAATTATTATCATCTGTACCAAATTTGGTACACATATATAGCAATATTTTAGGATTATCTATGTATATTTACTATTTATATATCTATTAAAATTAAAACTTTAACTGATATATGCATCAGAACTAATTTAAGCTAAAATTTTTAGATATGCCGCGACATACCTGGCCCACCCATTGGGTACGCCGGTGGTTAATTGAATAGAATCTTGTCCTCTTGCGTACTGTACATGGATGATTTGGAAGGAAATTAAATAGAGTGGGAAAATGAATTGATTCCGCCTCAATCCAGACGATCGAGTACTGTATTCATCATGTTTTGTGGTAGCCGTTGTGGTCCTATGCCATGGATGAAATGCGCCACGAGGAGAGAGATATATGCTGTTGGACGATCTGTGGCCACCATTAGGGTATAGTTCACTTGGGATTAGAAGCAAATACTGGAGGTGGTGATTGATAATATCAGTGATCCACGGCGTGGGATTGCAGATGATATATACATGATATTTGTATCATTGTATGAGACGGTACCCTATTGGTTTTGCTAGTTCCATTTGAGAAATTTATTTGTGATATATACATAATATTCTTTTGAAAAATTTAGTTTTTTAAGGTAAAATTCTTAAAATAACGATAACTAGTAGAAAACAGATTGAGTGTACGCGCGTGTATTGACCCGGTAACGTACTATTGCACGGTAGCTGGCAAATCATAAATACCACTTTCTCCACATCCTTCTTTTTTCCAAACAAAACAAGAACGCATATATTTCATTAGTTTGACACACTGTTAAGAGAAAGAGAAGTCTTTCATACATTATTAAGAGAAAGAAAAACGTACATCTATGTAAGACTTTCGACAGAATACACGAGTGTAGCAGGTCCACGGCTGAAACAGCTAGTAACAAGCAAAGACATGTGACACTTCCCCCGGTTTTCAATTGATATCATTAGGGCCACTTTCTTAGTTCAAAAAATGAACTAAGTAAGTGTCTAAAAACACCATCAATTGAACATCGAAGGGAATAATACTTAGTGGTAGTGGTTTATCGACGCCGCGCACGGCGGCGCCCATGCGCCGTTTCTACTGCATCATTTCATCCAGCGCTGCTCTCAAGGGTTCGATTACCGGCGTAAAGTTTTCGCCAAAGATCTGATCCACCACCAGACAGACGGTGAGCGTTGCTCTAGTACAGCCCAACAAGAACTCCCGGGTCCCGTTGATACGTCGCCTTTCACCCTGTGGCGCCTCTTGGGGCTCAGGCTCAGGCTGGGGCTGGGGCTCCTTGTCAACCAGCAGCAGCTTCGTGCACCGGGGGTGCACGGCATAGTTGCAAGGCGTGCAGCGGTAGAGGTAGCGCCCCCTGTGGGAGGTCTCGCAGCAGAGGCCGCACCTTAAGCTGGCGTCCAGGCGGGAGCTCGTGCGGGTGCATGTCGGCGGCGGAGTGGGACTGCGGGAGGTTTCTGAAGCACGACTCGTGGATGTTGAAGTCGCACTCCTGGCAACGGTAGCCTGTGCCGGTGACTCTCAGCTCGCAGGCTGCGCAGGCGTAGACCGAGCTCCCTGCCCCGGCGTACTGGAAGCAGACTAGAAGGTGCTGTGGGTGGTAGAAGCTGCTCTTGACGGTAGCATTAGCAGTGTCGGCGTTCTGACCACCGACACAGTATATATACGGTCGTGAGGGAAGGTGTGCCTTCGGATTCGAAAAGGCCTAATCTAGGATGGACTCAGGGGGATTTTTAACCTGGTTCGGGCCACCCAGATGGTGTAATACCCTACGTCCAGGGAGCGGATTATCTCGAGGAGAATGTTACAAGACGGGGGCCTCTCTTCGCGGGAGGACCCTGGATGTGGGAAAATCGGGGTCTGTTGTGTGTGTCGTTCCCCCCCTTTCTATCGCTCCCCGGGCTTCCCTTTATATAGGGGGAGCCCTGAGGTTACAAGCAATGGGTCCTACGAAATCCTGCCGTCTCGCCGACAGGTGGACCCACCCGTCATTGTCGAC
>BCLF01000044.1:579740-603970 GCA_001602275.1 Zoysia japonica | reverse complement strand
CCCTCGGACATCAGAATAAATTGAAGATGTTTCACGCCCCTGTGCGTCGATGATTTATTGAGCGAACAACCCTAATGAATTCTGCAAATTAAAAACAGCTCCCGCCATCGCTTTGTGCTCTGCGCGGCCACTCGTGATCTACTTGTGAGCCTCCTGCACTGTGGCGCACAACTTGTGCGCGTCATGTGCGACCACAAGCTGGCAGGTCGTCGCTGCGCGCTCATGGTTTTCCAGCGTTCCGCGGCGTTGCAATCATCGACTTCGAGTCCCGTGCGTGTGCCATACATGAATGTCTGGGCATACACGAAGGGGAAGACTAGCGCAGCAGCGGTAAGGCTGTTATCATGTGACTACGAGGTGACGGGTTCTATTATAAAACTTCACGCATACAATGATGATATTTTTTTTTCTCGACGGATAACTTAGAATATGAAATAGAGTTCATCATTCCATTTTTAGCACATCAAAAAAAATGTTCTATCACATTGCGAAAAAAATGGGCATGATTGAGCACTTTTTTGTTTCCATTGGGCCTATGCCACCTTAAAATTCTGGTACATGGTACTTTCGGCCTTTGTAAAAGGCTTAGAAAATCTTTTCTATTAGGATATCCTAAGTCAATGAGATGATATTTACCTACGCATAATTTTCATTACAAGACATTTAATAACATGAAAATGAAAAATTATCTACACGTAAAATCAGCATATTCCTTGACAGGCACTTCTTCCTTACAAATCTCACAAAACACTCGAGTGGCGTACGCGTCCCAGGTTGCTTTCGGCGCCTTAACCTTTGTCACCATCTATAACTCATCACCGATTAACATTTTCCACATTTATTATCCGATAAGCAGATACAAACAATAGGATAATTTCAGCACAACAATGAGAAATAAATCATGCCAGGATGAGTTACGAGAAATTAGATGATGGTAGGAGCTGCATTGTGACAAAAAATCCAATCTGTTGTGTGCATGTAATATTCCAATCTGTTTAGCCTAATATTATGTTAAACAACTTGTGTGCACGTGAACTATGGCGAGGCTAATATATTCCAATCTGAATAAAAATATGTAAGAGTAAACAAACAAAAAAGATGTCAATTCCATAGTGCACATGCACACGGCAGGAGAGCAGAACTTGTCTCCAATCTTAATAGTAAAAAAAAAGAAAAGAAGAGGAAGGTCTGGCTCACCGTCAATGGGAAAGGCAGCTGAGCAGAACTTGTCTCCTTGCCGTCGCCCGTATGGAAAAAGAACTCTGCAGAACTTAACCGCCTGGCTCATGGTCGCTGAGATCTACAATGAGGCCGTCGATGCAGGGGAGGGAATTGACCAGGGATGCAGCACACACAGCTGCGAGGATGAAGATGTGGTGGTTGTTGCTGAGATCCGCCATCGCCCCTGGAGCAGGAGGTGATGGGAACAAGATGGGAGAAAAATAATTCTTTGACACGGAGTCCCAACATTAACCTTAAATGCTCATATTAATCATCTATACTGCCATATTTACTAATGTTGAGTTGAAACCTGATGCCACTTAGCACGGTGCCATAAAATTATTTCTCGATTTGAAAAAGGCTATGAGTGGCAATTGCGGGTAAATAGCAGTGAAGCCTAAGAAGAGATTGGTAAGTCCACAAAAGCTCGGGAATCATCAGATTTGCTCGCTTGCGGTTGTTCGTTTGCTCACTTGTCAACGGAATTTCACTTGGGAGAAGCAATGCCATTTGGGGTAAATTCTAGCGTTTGGAGCAGGTTTGAACCGTAGAAGCTCTGAAAATCTACCCCAAATAGGGGCAGTATGTGGTTGCCGGGCACTTCAACTTGTCCCACTGTTCAATTCTTGTGACTGTAGCATCCAGTAAATATTGTGCATTGTCAAGGGATATCAAATCAAATACTATTACAAAGTGGGCACATGCAGTGGTCTGGAGTTTGAATGTCCAAGGGGGGCTGGGGCACCAAGCAAAGCCATCAAGTAGTGCAAGTGGTATGATGTTGAAGAAATCGATGATGGACGAAGCCGGGAGGATGAAGAGGCAGAAAAATAATAATTGGAGCTAATATAGTACGTATAAGTTATAGGAGCTGGCATTGATAAGAAAGATGAAGAGAGAGAGGAAGGAGAGTGGAGAACATCAAGATGTGATAATAGTCAATAGACAATAAGATTAAAGGAGCACAGGCAGAAGAGAAGGACATGGCCAACAAGGACGTGAAATTAGTACGCTTAGCATTACAAAATACGGCACTACGATAATTCCCTTTAATTACAAAATCCATTTTTCCTTTAAAGCAAAATTATCATAACATTTATCTTAAGATAACAGTGTGCGCACAGTTCCTTGGGCCTGTGCAAACGGAAGCTACGTGCACCATGCGTTTTTTTTATATATATCTCAAACTAACAAAATATTCGAGCTTGATCCTTTATATCCCTAATTAAGCTGAGCAATTCTTATTCATAGAACTGTCATTCCTGATTTCACAAGTAGGCAACCACAACGAGTCCATTATTCCTGAATCGACAACATACCGGACACTGAAATCAAATCTGAAACTTCTCACAGGCTTGCCGGCGCTGGAGCCTCTCCGGCAGGCTCCACGACGAAGTCCAGCACCAACAGCTCATCGAGGAGAGGCCTGACACCGGCCTTGGCCTCTTCGACCTTCCCGTCCCCCTCCACCGCGTCCAGCTCCTCCAAGCCGTCGAACACGGCGACCATTCCGAACTGGTAACCCTTGGCCCGCGCGGGGGAGAAGTTCTCCCCGAAGCTGACCTTGACGCCCCTCTCCTCGGCGGCGCCCTTGGTCGCCGCGGCCACCGCCTCCACGATCCGGGCCGGCTCCACCCCTTCCTTGGCCTTGGCGAGCGTGAGCCGCACGGCGCTGCCGGGCGCCACGGGGGACGCGGACGGCGCCGCGTTGACCCAGTCGACGGCGGTGGTGTCGAGCGCGTTGGGCAGCACGTGGCCCTGCACGGCGGCGACGTGGGCCGGGTGCGTCGCGTATGCGGCTAGGTCCGGCTTGGTCGCGTAGCGGGAGTGGAGGAGGTGGGTGGGCCCCAGCGCCTCCGCGGCCGGCGAGCGGAGGCGCAGCACGGGGCCCGCGTGGATGTAGGCCAGGCCCGGGACCTGTGTGGCCAGCGCCTGCAGCGCGGAGACCATCGCCGCTGCGGCGCCGGAGGAGGCGGCCTCCGGGCGCACCTTGATGAGCACGATGTGCTCGATCGGGGTCGCGACGGCGGCGGTGGAGGAGGACATGGCGGCGGCTGCGGCGGCGGCGGCGGCGCGGAAGGTGGAGGAGGAGGGATTGAGGCGGCGGAGCGTCGGGAGGTGGAGATGGGGTGATAAGGATTTGAGGCAAATCATGGTTGGGTCAGTATGACAACAACGGGAAGGTTAAAATTGAGCAGCAGGAGGACAGTGACACGAAGATGCTCGTGGCTAGTTGGATTTATAATGGTGGAATCATTTCATTTGGCCCGTTTGCTGCGGCAAGCGAGCTGGTTTGGTCTGCTCGCCGCAAGTCTGCAACACGGGCAACGAGCTAGCATCATATAGAAAATTCAGAGGTGCCTATAAAAGAATTCGGATCGGAGCTATCAGATCTGACCACGGATCTGGATTCGTCAGAAATTTTGACATTGTTATGCAGATTGTGAAGAAAATTTTATGACATATTCCCAAAGTGACTTGAAACTGGCAGTTCACTAGAGTCAGCTAGATGGTGTCTATGCACGTAATCAGCAGTTAGAATAAGCAGAACAAGCTGATGTCATTTCCAAAATACCATTCGATTGGTACCAGGCTGTCTGATTAATGTATGAATAGGCCAACCACCCTCTACAATCATGGACCGAACAGATTGCCCAAGACATGTAGACTGCTACTAATGTTAAACAAAAAATTACCATAGCAAATTGCAAAAGAGCTCGATGATCTAAGTATGCCACTGTTCTAGTCTACAAAATTCACGTGCCTAAACACATACAAATACAAGATATATGTTCTCGTTCACGCAACAAATAAATATTTCTTTTACTTTATGTGGTGTCTAGAGCTCTTTGATAATTTGACTCTAGAGCAGAATACCAAACCAATTTTAACTGCACTTTAACATCTTGAAATGGTCACTTGAACCTCTCCATCTTCTGCTATATTAAAACGTGCTAGCCTGCAAATTCCTAGCTGATTTTTGCACTGCCAGCAAAAAATTGGTTTGGTATTCTGCTTTGAGACGTGTATGACTTGCTAGAAATCTGAGTGATATATACAAATCAAACTCGAATGAGTAATTGGAGTTCTGCACAGTGGACACTCAGGCTTCTCATTGCACCACTCCATTATGCAGTTCCTACAAGGTATGTGATGAGTGATCAAACCAGTCAAGGGAGGCTGCAGGGACGAAGATCAGTTTACATCTGTCAAAACATGAGAATTGAAAAAACACGCTTTTACCAGCAGAAGACATGCCCACAGGTTGTGGCGGTAGGATTCTTGCGGGTACTGAGACAGAGGGTGCACTTGCTCATGCCATTGGAAGCCTGAATTTTAGATAGAGAATCCTATATATGAATAGAAATTCATGCATACATTATATTAAATGAAACCTAAATATGTGAATGTCACATTCATTGAACTGCTTGTTTTCTGAATAAAATTGCTCCGCTGAGTTTTCAGAATTAAATCTGCTGTCTTGGATTTGTATTGTCATCCAAGACAGAAGCTAACATATAGAATGGTTAACAGAGTTGAGTTTTAAAGGTCCTAAACTAAACAAAAAATACTCATTCAAACTTGACATTTATCTGAAAAGGCAAATACCTCTGAATGAGAAGCCATATCTGCACTTTTACCACTGTGGATACCACTGATTATATTTCCATCCTCATTTAGAACAGGTATGCCTCGACCTGGTTCACCATTGTCAGACAGAGAAATCAACACTCAAATATTTGTATCCTTGCGAACAAGTAAACTCTGTGGATCAGCATAAGACACAAGAAAATTGATTGATAATTCAGTATGAGACAACACACCTGTTGATGATGTATAGCTTCCCGATGATATTTGGTTAATGGAACTAGCTATTGACGATAAATTACTTCTTCGGAGTCTTTCAGCACCAAGAATACACAACTGAATCAATAGAAAGATACCCAATATCTGATACCTGTAAAATGTTCTGAGTTCAATCTGATGATCTCCTGGAGGCTTTGAATGATAAAAAGGTTCTATGAGGATAGTAAAAATATATTTGAGATCTGCATCAGATTCATTAGTTAACACATAGCTTCATTAATTTATAGCTGCCTGATTTATTTGTATGTATGCAAGTTCATGTTGTATTAGAATTTACACAAAGTAGATGAGCAAATAGGTAACCGAAAATACCTAGGTCTCTGATTCATTGACTTGCCAATGAATACATAACGAATACCAGCTGCACGCTTTGACAAATGATAATACAATCCTACAGCAAAGGGAGCATTAAAGTAAGATTACATATCACACATATCATGCAGATACAGATCAGGTGACAAGAGCAAAAATATTCTGTGAATCAGTGTCACTGTCATGACATCATTTCATTAAGCCTTAAGATACCCTATTACAAAGATGTAACAGCCTACTGTAGTGGATTGAGAGAGACAGCATATTTTGGGTGCACAATAAATTTTTCATATGACACTACACGCATATGAAGCATTCTGATAAGCGGGCAGATCATGACCGTGCATCAGGCAACTCTTTTGACATGTTATGCTACATTAGTTGATATCGATGCTGAACCCTGCTCTGAGCATTTTTCATCTGCATACCAGTTCACAATTAATTCAGCTCGTATGAATACTTTAGCTGTTACCCTAATCCATCATGAATTCACTATCCACTGCCCCTCAATCATAAACGAAACAAAGATTTTGCTTGGTCTATTGCACATGACGTACCTTCGAAATAGAAGAACATTAGGTTTGTACGGATAGCCAACTGTATAAAATCTTGCGCAAACGGCAGCATCTAAGATCAAATAGTAGATAGCTTAGAGGTATTAGACAGCAAAATATCATTGTATCGCTAATAGAGCCATAAGCCTCCAGCAAAATTTCTCAAGGAGTGAATATAGAGAGGTTTTTTACTGATAAAGAAGGACATCGTCAAACACAGCAACTGGAACAAAATCATACCGAAGGCCATTTCTGAAGAACCCATATCCACAAGTCATGAACTCGACCTCTTAATCTTGACAAAGCAGAAACATTCAAGTTTCTTGAATGAATATCACTATTTGTTGTGGACTGGGCAACGGCACCAGTAGGATTTACACTTTCAGGATGATCATCAAACTGAGATTCATTGAGAGCAATACTACGGGCAACAATTCTGGAGCTGAGGAAATAAAGAAAAACAAAATCCAATCAGCCTTTTGCTGCATGATACTCATGGTTAAAGGACTGACAAACAATACTTTCAAACCTGATTCGTTCAGCAAGATAGGGCACCGTAGTTTGGTACAAAATGAAAAGGATACGCCTAGCAGGTGTAGGAGGAAGTCCATGTGAGGTTGCCACCTGGAAAATTAAATTACAACATGGGCAACGTCAGCATAATAGTATCACCCTATTTCCAATAATCCTTTTATGGGCCTAAAACTAACACAAGATGGAATAAATTAAATCATTTCACTATAAATTCAATATCCCCTTGTCACTAGATTGATGTGATCTTCATGTGTTGTATTTGAGTGCCAAATTAACATATCAATAAAATGTCATATTTACTTCATCATTCAATTCAACATAGTTCATTCTGTGGGCAAGGTGGTACCCTGGAATATACTTTGCCAGTGGATGAGTTCTAGACTACTAGTAAAGAGAAAAGCAGAATGATAAAATATAAACCATAATACTAAGAAGAAAACACATTACAACCTGAGATATATCACAATATTCTTCCCCGAGAGTTTGCTGGCCCGAACCAGTTGTTAGCAAGTAATAGAGGGACTGACCAAGCAATTTTATCTGTGGAACATAAAATCAAGCGTAAGTCACAGCTGCATTTTATAACATACACGGAACAACATACTAAGCATTGCACATGCATAGCAAATACCAAGGCAGAAAATTAATATCCAAATTGTTTTTATTGGCAGCTCTATAAAAGTTCATGCTGTTCAAATAAACAGAAAAAAGGCCTTCCAGCTGTTTCATCAAATGCAAAAACACCTATTATACTGACATGGCAATTTTTATCATTCAATCAACAACCAGTATGCAACATTAAGGCCTCGTTTGGTAGAGCTCCATGGAGCTGATTCTCAATCAGAATTGGAGAATCTATACCAAATGCTGTTTTTCACAAGAAGTGATTCTTAGCTGATTCTGTGAAGTGATTCTAAGAATGAATTAAGAAACTAGGAGCTAAAAAAAGTAACTTCTCCTGATTTCTCTGCCCTGATTCTAAGACTTTATCCTAGAAAATCAAAGAGAATCACTCCTTGTCAGAAAGTCACTTCTCAGTTCTCAGAGAAAATCACTTCCAAAGAAGTTGAACCAAAGGGGCCCTAAGCATGATGTATTTCTTACAAAACCATAAGCATCAGCCATGCTGCCTCACGGATATTGACTTTATGTTATGATCAAATCGAACAACGCCAAATATCACAGAGCCGTCCAACAGCTGAACAATTTTACAATCCCAAATACTGGTTATAGGTTCTGAATATTAGCATTTTGTACCATACAGATGCTATAAACCACTCAGCCATCAACAAAATTCTATAGCGACCAATGCCCACTACACGTTTCCCGTACCAAAACGATCCCTCGTGAACCCTTTTGAAGTATGAATCGCCACTAATTGAGTGTCTAAGTAGAAGAACGGAGAAAGTAGTTCTCACCTCGCTCTGGTAAGCAACCGCAACCCTCGTACCTGCATCATCATCGCGACCATAAGCTCACCGTCAATTGCACAACACAAAGATAGGCTCAATACAAATTAGAGATTCTCCCAGTACCGAAGAGGTGGCGGAACGCATCGCGGCAGGCCTCGGTGACGTGAGCGGCGTAGCTGTCGTCCTTCTCCGCCGCACGCATGATCTCTGGCTGAGCCGCCACAGGGAACCTGCGTGGCCGCGTGGGCGCACCGCCCCTGGCGCCGGCGGGGGAGCTGGGGCCCGCATCGCCGGCGGAGGCGCCTGCTCGCATCTCTACCCGCCCTGTGGACTCCGCGGTCCGCAAGAGTTTCAGAACTGAGGAGCTCGGTAGTTTCGCAACGGTGCGATGCAGTGGGACTGGGCCGGGCCGGGCCGGGCCGGGCCGGGCGGTTTGCGGAATGACCCCTGAGCATAGTGCTATTTTGATATAGGCCAAATAAAGTCGTGGCCCGCAGGCCGCAGTGTCAGAGGGTTGCGAACTGACACTGACACAGGCGAGGAGACCGGTCCCGACTCCCGAGCTCCGGAGGATTAGGGTTCAGGGTTCTTACGGCGGCGGCGGCTACCGATTAACAAAAGGCTCAGGATTTGGCTCCGCGCACAGGCTTTAGATCCTTTGTTTGGGAGTCGCCATGAGCCGATCGGGGCAACCTCCAGATCTGAAGAAGTAATCTCCTCTCTCGCCCTCTCGAGAATCGAGATCCATTTGTGTTGCTTTTTTTTCCTCTTTTTTTATCACGGTATTGATCAGAGTTTTGCTTTGGCGAATCGCAGGTACATGGACAAGAAGCTCCAAAGTAAGTGCGCTTACTCCGATCCCAAATTTGTTTTGCCGTCCTCATTACCCATTGATAAGTCGATAGATGCGCCGGTGTACCGGTGTAGCATAATCTGTCACATGTGTAGAAGTTCATAATCTGTCACATGTGTAGAAGTTAGGTGGTGTGCTAGGTTGTAATAGTACCATGTTTATGTTGGCTCCCAAGTCGCAACTCCGCATGAATGTGTTTGACAATTGGTATGGAGGATTGAATAGGGTCACTTGAAGAGTAAATAATGGTCTAGCTGAAGGTTGCCTTGTGTTAGCTAAAATACATCAGTCCATTTTAATTTATTATTTTAGTTGCTTGAGATATTTATATACGACTTTTATTAGCTTTTTAACTTATGTATGTTGATGATATAAATGCCCTAAATGATGATATATTAGTGAAGCTATGGATTTCTTATCCAAATGATGCTTCTTTGTCATAGTTACTCTGACAGGGCGTTTACTGTTTTGTTCTGCTTCCTGTATGCATAAAAGATGCCAGTTTATCTGTGTATTGTATCAGGCCAAAATCAAATGCTGCCCTGGTCATCTGTTTTTTTATTTGTATGATAAATCATGTTTAATTGTCAATCAACCAAACGACCAGGCTTTTAATCACTTTAATCGCATTGCCCTCCCTGATCAAGTGCAGCGGACTGATAAATCGATTAATTGTGATTAATCAGACGACTTGAAAGCACGGATTGTGCTTGATATAATGGGCAGAGTATTCTCACTTGACTTCGTTGATACTGGAGGTTTTTTGGCCCCTTGAAATTTAAGTTTTCTGATGTGGCCATTAACAGTGCACCATTCCCCTTCTTGATTTGTGAATTCAGTCATGTGTTGCTAACTGTACTCTTTGGTCTTCCTAAAATAGTGAAACATTTAGCCCTACAAATATCTATGATAGCTATATTGTGATTACAGTTGTTATAAATTAATGCACCTGTGGATTGATGACTGTTTGCCTGTTTGGATTAGTATTTCATTTGGGTGCTGTCTTTGATGTTGGTATAAGCCACAATCTGCACTTTAGCTGGATGTAATGTGAATAGTTTGTACTTTACTATTCTGCCTTAATGAGTTAATGTGCTAATCACTCATTACCTCACTCTCTATTTTGCCAGTCAAGCTGAATGCAAACCGTGTTGTGATTGGCACGCTGCGGGGATTTGATCAGTTCATGAATTTGGTTGTCGACAACACAGTGGAGGTCAACGGAAATGAAAGGAATGATATAGGGATGGTGGTGAGTGACTATCTTTTTCTTTGGTGCTCTTGTTACCAGCAAGTCTAAACTTTTATCCATCAGCACATGCGTCACCAGTATTCTTGGAATGAAAAATACTTGTGCCAAATTCTGGTGCTAGCACAATATAGTACTGATGATAAACTTCTTGTGCAGGTTATCAGGGGAAACAGTGTTGTCATGATCGAAGCCCTTGAACCAGTTGCCAAGGCTCAGTGAAGCTTCAGCTTTTCCAGTCCCAGTTTAGCAGTTAAGCTGGCGGTGTTAATTCAAAACTGGTGTCTATGCCATTGGGCATGTTGTATCCTGAATTTTTTTTACCCTTAAGGCCTCGTTTGGAATGAAGGAATAAAAAACACATGAATATGAAAAAATGTAAGAATGAGAAAACGTTGTAATGGAGAAAGAGGGAAAACTGCAGGATTCAAAAATAAAGGCGTAGACGCTCGACCTACGGGTCAAGATCGGCAGATACTAGGTCCGAGGACGTTTTGTTAGTACGAAGATCCATTAAAAGAGAGACTCACAAGGATGTAGACTGGTTCAGATTTTTCGAAGGATAATAACTATACATCTAGTGTAGCGTGTATTATATGTGGTGACGAATGGCCAATGAAAATGTCTTCTCGAGAGGGAGAGGGAAAGAAAGGTGTTCTGGTGAGTGAGAGCTCTTTGGGTCTTTTTCCAGATGAGATTAGATGTCTTATGTGTGTCTCTCTCGTGTCCTTTTTATAGCTCAAGGAATGAGCAGTTATAAGGTGGTTGTTTATAAGCTATAACGTTTTTGAATATAGAGGTTATTAATGCCATAACTTTGGGGTTACCAGTGTGCATTAATCTGAGAATAAATTATCTTGCATGTACTTGCATGAGAGCTTTGATGGTGTTAAATGAGATCTTGATGGCGTTGGTTGCAGCTTTTTTTGACATGCCTTTTTATAGAAGGCATCACGATCATTCAATGGTGACTTCGGGCTGATAATATTATATTTAGATGTTCATGTTCGAAATTTTTATTTTTATGGTAACGACATAAGCCTCTGAGCTTGCTTTTCTATGCCGTCAGTTTTTATCTTCAGTTTTTAAAAATCTATCTTTGGTGTTCAGGAATTTATCTTCGAGAGTTTGTCTTCGGTCTTCGAAAATTTGTCTATGCAAGTGTGTCTATGTCGTTTCTCATGGACGTTTATACCGTCGGGTATTGTCCTTTTGGGCGTTAACAACAGCGCTTGCATTTTTTTCTGTGTTGTTTTTGAGTTCACTTTGATTCTTGCATTTTGTATAACTGGCAGTGGGAGGTAAGATCTTAAAAGAAGGGTGCCATAAAATATCTTCTTGGTGCATCATGAAGTTCGAACGTGCACAATTTGAGATACTGAAATAGTCATCGGGCATCTGAAGTTTCGAAAAATCATGAAGAATATGACAACCTCAAAGTTTTCATGTGGTTACTTATTTTTATTTGAAGCAGTGACTTTTTTTTTCTGAACTGATGGAGAAATAATAAATTTGGCTTTGCTCGTATTGAAGCTAGAGAGTAAAAATAACTTCTTCTAGCAGCCGAGGTCTTAAAAAAATATGATAGAGCCACAAGATCTTCATATTGTCACTGATTTTTATTTGATGCAGTGACTTATCTTCTTCGTAAACCGATAAAATCATCTCCTTTTGCTGAGGCCGAAGAGTGATCATAATTTCTCAATAATGCCTTCTAGCTTAATGAATTTTTTTTTCTGAATTCATCATCTTCATATTATTGTAAAGCTACACCCAAGTGCTGATGGGTGCCTTTAAAAACTTTAACTTCTTATTGCTGTAGAATCACACCAAAATATTGAAAGGTGCTTCAAAAATTGAGACAGATATGTATGAAAGTAGCCTCCGACTATTTATAGAAGCGGAGCTTGTATAAAGAGTCATATTCTGTCAGAGAAAATAATATGGAGCCCCCGAGCGTATGCTTGAGCCAATATATATTGTCGGATCTTGACAAGGATGTGCTGGTTTATTTTTGTTTCGGATACGGTCCGAAGTAGAGTAATAATTCTGTTGAAGAATAGAATATCAAGTCCCGAGCTCTTGCTCGGTCAATACACGTCGTCAAATCCTAAAAAGGATATAGCGCGGGTTTATTTTCCATTCGGGCCCGATCCGAAGTGAAGAAATAATTCTGCTGGAGAAAATATAGAGCCCCCGAGCTCCTGGTCGGGTCAACATATGTTGTCGAATCCTAAAAAGGATATAGCGCGGGTTTATTTTTCATTCGGGTCCGGTTCGAAGTAAAATTTGTATGCGCATCAGATGAATTTGTTAAGTAATTTCACTTTGAAAAAGGTCGCTGTGCAAAATGTCAGCACCATCTGAAGTCATACATGGGATGCCCATGGTGGGTTTGTGTGATTAGACTCATAGTTTATGCATATCAATTGTTTGAGTAAATCACTTTAAAGATGGCCGTAAGTGCCTATTAGGGTCGTATCTTGTGTTACCGTCTGGCAACTAAGATAGAGAGTCGAATGGTGATCTGAGAAGATCGTTTGTGACAGATGACCGCAAGCGCCTTTCAAGGTCATATCTTGTGTAATCGTTCGGCAGCGAGTGGTTAGGGAAATAATTAAATTTGTGGGCAAGTGCATCTGCCAAATATGACTGAAGAGTCAATGAATCTGTAAAGAAAATATTTGTAGTAGTAGAATGTTCCAAAGAAATCTAGATAAACAATGTAATAACTGTATATGAATAACCACTAATGATATAGCCGTACGCATTAGTGCCACAGCCATTAGTGGTGTATATAGTAGTAACCACTGAGCATTAATGTGGCCTTTCATGTTGGAGAGAAATATTTCAATAATAAGATCTGATTGAATATTCATATAGCCAGTAAAAGAAATAAAAGATAAAAAAATAGCTGAAATAATTGTCCGCTTATTGATGTCATGCACATTAGAGGGAAGCCATCGGTAGTACAATTGTAACTTCCGATTAT
The DNA here is from genome assembly GCA_001602275.1 of Zoysia japonica. Lineage (NCBI taxonomy): Eukaryota > Viridiplantae > Streptophyta > Magnoliopsida > Poales > Poaceae > Zoysia > Zoysia japonica. Next base: position 590,976 of record BCLF01000044.1, on the reverse strand, counting down.
TAAAGCTCCATTTACTGTACAGATGAATTTTCAAATAATCAGTAAAATAAAATTCCGATGATGAGTATCATATATTTCGATTGAATCTCCAAAATGATCAATAAAATTCTAGTTATAGATACAAAATAATTAAAAAAGATTACAGTTGGAGATCCAAAATGATAAATAATATTTTGTGTAAAATCTCCAGAGTAATAAAAATTCCAGAAACCTTGCTTAAAGATGTAATTAAAAAATAGGGGTTAAAAAAATATCCCTGTTAGCTGATATAAGCAGGTAAATATCATACTAAAATATTTAAAGAAATAAATTTTGTAATATGTACGGCACTGATATATGTGAAATAAATAAGTGCTTGATAAAATAAGCATAAAAAATGAAAGTTCGGGTCTGTCCGAAGTTTTATTTTGTTAAACACAGTACGTGCATATAGATAAAATGAGCAGTAGTGCTATAAAATATTAAAGCAGTCAGAACGACTTATCTGAAACGGACGGATGACCAATTATCTTGCTCGAAGCGAGCCCTTGACTGCTGAAATTGTCGATGAAGCCTTGGAGGAAAAATTCCCGATGAAGCCTTAGAGAAAAAAATCCCGATAAGTAACTAGTTGACTTTCGATGTGGCCTGAAACTCCTGAAGTCCTTCGCTTCAGCTAGGCATCGACAAAAAAGATTTCTAGTATTAACTGTTCGTCTGACACTCCTGATGAGGACGAGGCTTCCCGATGGAGCCTGAAACGCCCGAAGTCCTTCGGTTCAGCAATAGTGGGGACCAAATTGTAAATGGCTCACCTGAACATTCTGATGGCGTCCGCTACTGATGGGATGGCTTGCTTTCAATATGGAACCCGTTGGTTATATCACATAGAAATAGTCAACCATCAATTTGATGAAATATAAAAATAATAAAAATGTTATAAGGGACACGATGTATTCCTTAAACAGATAGGTAGCTCCCATAACCATGCATATGTGATGGTGGTTGAAGAAATAAAATAACCCGATAAGGATTAATGTACGCAACGGATGAAGATAATCAAAAAAGAAATAAACTTCCCTGCTAACACATGTATGTGTTCGATGGATCTTTAGGCATCGGATGGGATGGTGTTCAGATGGTTGCATTGACTTCGAGAATTGCCTTGGGCGTCGACCTTAGGGGTCGATTTCAGGCATCTATTTCTAGGGATTGACTTTCAGAGGTTGACTTTAGGAAATCAACTTTTAAAAAGTTGAGTTCGAGAAGTTTGTTGGCGAAATGCTTAGGAAGTCTGATGTTGCCTAAACTCTCGAACTATGGAGTCGATGTAGATGGCGTTGATGGCGACGACAAGGAGACGCAATCTGGCGTCCTTCTTGACATTGACGGCGATGAATCGATCGAGATGAACGCACGTATGCATTGAAGATTTGTTAAAAACTTGACGAATCTTCAACAATGCGCCCTTACCTGGTGCGCCTCCTACGGGTCAAGATCGGCAGATATTTGGTTCGAGGACGCTTTGCTAGTACGAAGATTCATCAAGAGAGGGAGACACGGGAATTTAGACTGGTTCGAGCCTTTCGGAGGATAATAACTTTACGTCCAGTGTAACATGTATTATATGTGGTGGCAAATAGTCAGTGGAAATATCTTCTTGAGAGGGAAAGAAAGGTGTTCTTGTGAGTGAGAGCTCCTTGGGTCCATTTCCAGATGAGATCAGATGTCCCCTACGGGTCTTTTCTGCGTCCCTTTTATAGTTCAAAGGATGAGTTACAAGATGGCTGTTTATGAGTCATAACGTCCCTGAATACAGAGGGTTATTAATACCATAACCTTGGGGGTTACTGGTGTGCATTAATCTGAGAATAAACTACCTTGCATGAGAGCTTTGATGGTGTTAAATGAGGTCTTGATGGCGTCGGTTGCCGCTCTTCTTGATAGGCCTTTTTACAGAAGGCACCACAATCATCCAATGGTGACTTCGGGCTGATAATATTATATTTGGCTGTGCATGTTCGAGATTCTTATTTTTATGGTAACGACAAAAGGAATCGAGAATTTTTTATGTTGGGATTGCAGGAATGAAAATGTAGGAATAGAAGAATAAGCCACTTCTAAATTCCTTCATTAATCTAAAAGTGAATTTGAATTGTGTTGGTGTAATCTTTTATTATGATTCTAACATAAGGAAAAAAATTCCGACAAAAAACAAAGTATTAAAGCTCAAGCTTTATCCTTTCAGTTTTATACCGGCGGCGAGAGCTACGGCTGCACATGAGCAGTCGACAGAGCTATGGCAACGCACGAGCTGGAGCAGCTATCGGAGAAAGAGCAACGCACGGAGAACGAATTCCTTTCCATCGGAATGGATGTTTTGTTTCCCGTGAAAAGCTATTGCCAAGATTCCTTTTCGGAGGAAAGGAAAGCCGCGTTCCTTCGTTCCGAACGCGCTGGCAGCTTCCGTTCCAGTGGAATGCGTTCCTCTAAAAATTCCTACGTGGTTCCTTCGTTCCAAACATGCCCTAAGTGTGAAAGCTTAAGCACCTTTGTATAGTTAAGCCCTGCCTTTCTTGAACTGAGATTGCTGATGTAATGGTGGAGAATGACTAACGTTGGGTTGAGAACAGAGTTGATGTGTTCGATTATCATCCTGTTGAGGAATCAATTGCTAGTGGACACGACGATCTCTGAAGCATCAAGGTAGCCTAGACTTGCTGTCCATTTTGAGGAATGTAATAAGCGATTGTTTTACAACCACCTGACCTCATAAGCAAATTCATTTCATAAAGCATCAATATGAAACTGATCTCGGATGATAATGTTGGAACATTTAGGGATGGCAATTCGGGTGCGGGTTTTGGGTACCCGGAAGGTGGTCGGTGACAGTGAGGTGGCGCGGCCGACGGACGTCTGCGAGGAAAACTTGATTTCCTGATCAAACACCCAAAATCTTGCCCGATTTCTTGACCCTAGAGCAGATGGAGGTGATGAACTACAAGATTGAGAAAGGAATCGAAGAATTCTTTACCGAAAAGACATCGGATTTGGGCACGCTTGGCCGGTTGCTCGAAGGACAAAGATTTGGGGAAAAATACCAAATCCGTTCGAGCGCGTGAGGAAGAGGAGAAGGGGCGGTCGGGGAAAGTAGACGGCGGGGTGGCGCAGCTCTCGGCTGCGGATCCGGGCTTGAGATGGCCGGAGGCGGTGCTCGGCGACGGTGACGAGTCCGATCGGGGAAAGCACCAGTGCGCGCGCGAGAGAGAGAGAGCCGGCTAGGGGGTGCTCCTGAAGAAGGGAACCGAGTCAGGCACCGCCCATTCTGCCCAATGTGGAGCCAGGCCAAGTAGTGAGAGGAAGGGGCTGACAGATGGGCCCTATGCGCCAGGGAGCTCCTCTCTAACCTTGATGCTTAAGCATTTTGCGCACCAAGAAAAGACGAGCAAACGATCTCGAAATGAGTTGAAATTTGGTAGTACCGTTCTTCAACATGTGGTCTACAAGATAACCAACATGTACAGATTCTTGCAAAACAGGGTGAAAGAAATATCTCCCGAGCTCCGATGTGAATGAAACTTGGTAGAGATGTTTTTGACAAGGATTTGACAGATATTGAGTTTCAAAATTGGTTATCCGATAAGAGGACTTGGAAAAATCTGCTGATCAAGTAACCAACTTCGAATTACCTCCCGAACTCCTAAAAATGTGAAACTTTACAGATCGATAGAACTGGGACAGGTGAACAACTTTTGTTTTGGAATCAAGTTGAATTTCCAATTGGATTTAATTCCGGCAACAGTCACAAGACAGCTGACTGTTAAGACTGAGAAAATGGTCAGACAAGCTTATTGCCTAAGCAATTTGGGAACGAAAAAAATGAATAGCAAACAAGCTCAAAATTGCTCGAAACTTTGTAGAAAGTTTCTTCAACACGTGATCCCCACAATAAATCACATGCACAGTTTTCCTCAAAGGTAGGTGGAAGATATAGAATTTTAAAAATGGTTAACTGTTAAGCAGACCTGAATCTGCTAGAAAACAGGTCAATTAACCAATTTTGGAGATCTTAGAGAAATATCTTCCTAGCTTCGAAAGTTTTGAAACTTTGCAGAATAATAGAATACCTCCCAGAAACAACTTTTACTTTAGGTTTAATTTGAAATTCGAATTCTATTATATTCTGTAACAGTCATAAAACAAGGGTCTGTTAAGGCTTGAAAACTCATTTGGGCTCTTATAACCTGAATGAATCCCTATTAAATTTGTATAACTTCAAGTTATTTAATCATTTTCAAATAATATCTTCGTTTCTCATATCTTAACACTTTTATTATTAAAGTTTGGATATTCACTCTTAAATTTGAATACAAATTCAAAGTTGAGTTATTGACATGAATTTCTTTCATCTTTGAAACTTTAACATTTTAAAATTTTCAGATTCTTCTTGAAAAATTCTCATTTCTTGACTTTGAGAAACACAAGGTGTTACAGTGCGGGTGTATTTATCCACAGTGACACTCGCACCCAACCCGAAATAAAACGGGTGCGGGTCTGGTTTTTTTTCACCTGTGAGTGACCCGTCGGGTACCCTAATAGTTTCTCAGGTCTGAAACTACATCCGTACTCTTTTTTATCATGTGGATTTTTCTTCAACCGACTCGAACTCATCTTTGTTAGATGAATTTTTGCTTCATCCGATCCGAACCTTAATAATAGAGAACCCGACATCTATTTGTGTAACTATATGATAGAAAGTGGAAATTCGATGGGGGACCCGACACCTGCCAGAAACTCGACGGGTTCAGGTGCGGATTTTATTTTTCACCCACGGGTGCGGGTTCAGGTTTGAAATTGCATCTGCAAATGTTTTTGAATCGGGTCGTTTTTACAAAACCCCTGGTGCTATTCCGAGGAATATTGACTCTGACGTTGAACGACTCTTCGCTATTTATGCCTCTTTGGAATGGAGATTTTTTTCTATTTTCTACGGTTTTTTAAGTTAAACTAATTTTTATAAAATCTCTATAAAATTTCTGCGAAAATCCTGCTTGACCTTTTTGTTTTGATCTGTGTCATAATATAATTTTATACTCCAGCTGCAACAGTCAATCCCGCCAGCTAAAGCGAATCCCTCCAAAAATAATATTCACGCTAACGTGAATCCCTAAGCCGAAATTAGAAGGAAGCTATGGGCTGATGTACAAAAGAGTTAACACAAACCCTAACCGTTCGATCGTGCTACCCTCTATATATTCAGACACCGTTTTCCCGTCATTTCCACTCCCATACCCGGCCGCCACTCTCATCCGCATATTGGATCATCTTCTTCGTCAATTTCCCTTCTCCTGTTCGCGACCTGGCCGCTTTCCGGCAGTGAGCCTCGCCGGCGTCGCCGCAAGCTGCCCCGCCCCGCCCCGCCCCGTCCCGTCCCGCGCCGCCACGATCCGCTCTGCCCCGCGCCCGACTCGGGGTAAAACAGTCCGGTTAGGTTGGGCGGCCGCCCTACCTTGCCTTATTGGTAGATCCGCCTCTGCGAGAAGGGACGGAGGATCCGGGAGCTGGATCTCTTCGCTACAAGCTCCTCGGTGGACTTGCTGTCCGAAGGGTATACTCTTACCTTGAGATAGTACCTAATAATCGGTGGCTGTGTACATGGTACTTGCAGTCAATATCACAGCGGGCTGGAGTTTTTGTGCCAGACCTGTGTTTGAAGGTGACGAGATCGATCACCGCCCTCCACCGCATGGTATAAGTAGCGGAAGGTCTCTTCCGTTGCTGTAGAATCGGGGGGATACAAAGTATTTAGATAACGAGTGGTTGTTTTTGTCGACCTTTGTCTGTCATCTATAAAGCAAATAGGTCTCTCTGTGCCAACTTTGTGTCGGAAGATGACTAGATCAACTGAGCCGACTAGAATTGCTTCCCGGATAAGCCTTGATGATAGGCTTCTGATGTCTTTCTGTTTGGCCACATTAGCTGTGTGTCGTGATTCTAAGTTTCCTTTTCATTTAATTTCATGCTTGTCATTGTACACCATGACAGTTTTTTATCTGCAGGATAGTGTGTATCAGCTTTATGCTTGTTCAGTGCACTTTTGCTGAAAGTATTTCCTGCCATATAGACTGAAGGAAAGTGGGCAGTTTGGTTAAGCTTACATTCTGCTTTCTCAAACAATCATTTTCCTCCCATTTAAAAACACATTTCTGCATTTTTTATGCCTGCATTATTATTCATATGGTTATTTTTGTGTTGGTTCAAAAAAATTGATTTCCAGCTGTTGGAATGGTCACCATATGCAAAATTTGCCTTGCTTTTGAGCATGTTAAAGTATGATCTGCAGGATAGTGTGTATCGGCTCTATGCGTCTTCAATGCATTTTTGCCGAAAGTGTTTCCTGCTATATAGGCTGAAGGAAAGTGGGCAGTTTGGTTAAGCTTACATTCTGCTTTCTCAAACAATCATTTTCCTCTCATATTAACCTGAAATACATTATGTGAAATCTTAGTAAATTGGCATCTGTGATCTGCTAAAACTATACTCCCTTCATTCAGACAAATATGGACTATATTTGTTGTCCTAACGAGAACAATCTTCTCTGCCTCGTTTGAGTTAATCTGCAGTAAGAATACCTTGTTGTTCATAGATTCCTGGTTTGTTCATTTGATCCTCTGGTTGGCGCAGGAGTTTTGTATCGGCAGCATGCTGTTTTCTGTGCATTGTTGCCGAGCGATCCTGCAAAATTTACCCCATGGATGATAGCATCTCTGTTGCATTCTAGTACTGTTATCATGAATGCACTTAGCTGTCTTCCATAAATAAATATAAATATGAAAGTATGCCGCCTCATCGGGGCAACCTATTTCTTTACCAGTTGCTATTTTTGTGATTGTTGCAAGGTATATTCTGTAACCTTAAAAGCGTTTTGGATGAGATTGTACATATATAGTAGTACTCTCTAGTTTACGGCTTAACGCAATTTTAGTGATTGTTATAAGGTATATTCTGTAACCAATTTTTTTGGGGATGTTAATTCTGAGCTTCTGGAGTATGACCATTTTGGATGCAAATTTAGTTATTGAGGTTAATTTCAAACATATATATTCTGATTTTATGAATTAAAATAGACTTCTGGAGGCTGTAGGAATTGGGAAATTTTACCATGTTCGAAACTTCACAGGAATTATACAGGAACGCACGATGCAGAAAGAAACAGTTTCAAACTGGGCGTTACTCAAATTTAGAAGGAAAAATGTGTGCACAGAATATCGATGTTGACACTATTCTCTAAAGTAACCGTGGTGTTACAAGATGAATTTTGTTGCTTTGCACATGATTGTATGTGTTGATTCGCATTGCGGCGCTGCATGTCTACGAGTGGGAGACCACTCAACTGCTATCTCTTTAATATTTATTTTATTTAAAAAATTTATTTTAATATATAAAATTATTAGTCATGATTTAAATTTTATTAATAATAAATCAAATAATAACAAAATTTTATATATTTGAATAATTTTTTAATAAAATAAATAATTAAAATTGATGTTAAAAATTAACTGTGTCAATGTTTTAAAATATCGGATGGAGTACTTTTCAGCCTTTCTTCCTCCTCGTCCTTACATACCGGAAGGATACCTTGCCCAGCCAATCTTACATACCGGAAGGATACCTTGCCCAGCCAATCTCTTGTAAACCCAGAACACCACGAATTTCGAGGTTACCTTCTCGTCGACCAGGAATGGCTCGATGGTGCTGACTTCGTTGCTGTAAGACGAGAGTGAAAAGCCCTTGGTCCTGCATTTTTCATCGTGAGATGTTCAGATAACATATTAATTAGCTAGGTATGCTGTTTTTCTTATCTTTAGCAAGCCAAAGCAGGTTGTGCGCTATCCTAAGGAAAATGTACATTGAAACATATAACCAATGGTTCCCGGGAGAGAAGCATTGTGATGTTCGCTGAGAAGCTATTTAGTTGCAAAGTACTTCCAATTATGCCCCATCTTATTGGTTCAAAAAAATGCTCTACACTGCCAAAAACTAGTATAATAAGCTACTGTTCTCATCTAGGTACCAGTATGTCATATAGTATACTACTCCTATTTAGAGAGAGAACATGGTAGTGTTTACATAGAAAATCAAATGCTCTTGCATGAATGATGATCCATGGAGTGTCTCTTTATATCATTGAAATTTTCATCAAGAAAAACAGCATTGAAAATCAATGTTGAAGGTGGAGATGACAAATGTACCTGTGAGGTCTCCCTTGGGGAAAAGGCCCAAAAGTAATAGAGTGAATTGCACAATACACTAGATTTTGAGGCCATACGTTCACTTTACACTAGTTTTTAGACATGTTTGCATGATACACTAGGTTTTAGCTCAGTGTTTCTCACTATGCACCACTTTTACCCTTCCCTCACATAAAATTATGAATGGGTCATGTAATTAGAAGTTTTTCAATCACTCTATATGAACAAATTAACATTTTCACATGATTACTGTATTTAAAACACTCTTTCAAATAGATTAACCAAATTTTGGTTACTCTCTCTGCCCTAGAATAACTTTACATATGTGTTTAGTCAAAAATATTTTTATCAATGATTTTTATCAAATTTATTAACTTTAATAATATAAATATATATTATGAAATTATTTCTTACGATGAATTTTAAAGTATAAGCCTTTTGTTGTTAAAATTAATTGAATCAATAGAATTGTTGGTTAAAGTTAGACGGCACAAAACCCAAATGTAATTTTTTTGACAAAGAGAGTATCGACTATATAATCAAGTACAAATCCAACTACTTAGCTGAATTTCACCATTGTTTTTGTTTTTTGGTATCTTCTTTTATTTTATTGAGACCATTACATTTCAGATAGTTGTGTCTTTTTTTCAAAAGGTAAAAACCACTTTTGAATTGATTAAGTTAGAAAATTATGTTTATGGCTTTTTGTTAGAACAAATTTGACTTATTTTAGTGTATAAAGACTGCAGGTGGGCCTAAGACTAGTTAGAAATAAAATATGGTGCAAGAAGTTAGAACTAAAACCTAGCGTTTTATGCAAAGAAGTTTAAAACCTAGTGTATATTGAGAATATGGTCTCTGTTTTGTGCAATTCCCTCAAAGCAATAAGGAACATCATTCTTCACGAAGGAACCCTCCAGCTGCAATAATCAATCAGCACTAGAAAATGTTAAAGCTCTGCTGAAATATTTGGTCAGAGCTATATCAAGTTTTTTGCATGTTAAAGCACAAACAACTGTCCGAGTAGACGAACAATTTTTTCGCAAAAAAATGTAAGCTTGCACCCACGTAATGCTGGTAAATCATGGGCCTGACAACATAACAATGGCCACACTATTTATCGTTTGCTCCTTCTTTAGTTGCGATGCTCCAGAATTTCATAAACGGTGCTTTGTTAAGATGATCGGCGCTAAACCGAGACAGTTTCTTGCTGAAGATTGAAATTTTCTGTGATCCTTCGGATAAGCATATTCATATGTTTGGTGAAAGACAGATCAGATCCACCAATTGGAACCATATTCAAACAGCCTCAAAATAATCACCGGCACTCACCGTGTTGTTTTGGAAGCAGAGCTCGACTTCGGACACGTCGTTCTCCGCCTCCGGGGCAGCCCTCAGCGGAGGGATGATCTCCTGCACCATCTCCGGCAACGGTTTCACGGGGGCCTTCTTCGGCTTCGCCGCCGCAGCAGCAGGCGCCTCCTCGTCACCGGCCGCAATCCTTCTTCTTGCTAACTGCGTCACTCTCAAAATAACAGCAAAACCAAACACATTGTCAGAAACTGGCTCAGTAGCCAACGAGCTGGAGAAACTGGCGGCGACTGGGTACCAGCAGCTGTGGAGGCGACTGGGTACTCAGCCGCAGCAGCGAGGGCAGAGGCCGAGGCGCCATAGGAGCCCGCTGGATCGGCGCGCAACTGCCCAACGGTCTTTAACCGCCAAAAGGGCTGCGCGTGAGAGAGAACAGGAGGTGGCGTTGGAGCCGTGAGCGCAGTCAACGAGAGAGGATGGATGAGGGATCAGGGATCATCGGCCGTCTTGCGCTTGGCTCGGAGCAGGTTTGCGAGGTCGTGGTTCCTGTGCACTTGTTTTTGGACAGCGTTGGTTTCGCGCCACGATATCTGCTCCTCCTTCCGCACCGGCCACTGCGGTCTGCGGCCGAGGAACCTGAGGCATTTCGGTGACGGGCCTCACGGCCACGGCCTCTGGGCACAACAAATTTGTCCCGGATCTTTCGAAAAAAAAAGCCCTCTCGGAACATGCGTGGCCCTCAAAAAATTGATGAACAGAGAAAGAAAGAAAAGAGAGGAATTGTTAATGAAATTTAATTTCAAAAAAGATAGAAGAACAATTGATGTCAGGTAAACATAAACACACGCTTATCATGTTTGGTCCCTACCTTAAATGTTGAATAGAAATAGTACTACAGCTAAATCGAGATGGAGAGAGTATCGAAGTGGATGGGACTGTTAGAAATTGATCTTTCACCCATTTTGGATCAACGATTTTAATGGATCCTTGACTTAATCGCGCCCTAATCGGAGACGCCCAGCCTATTATGGCTGATGGCCCCCTGTCGCCAACGCCACAATAAATAGAGGTAGGGGGCCGACCGAAACTCATGACCTAAGTTCGTCCGTACCGCCGCATTCCATCGACATCTCTAAACCCGATCTGTGAGGGGGCACTGTGCCGACGGGAAGCACCACCGCCGTCACCGCCACGACGACCGCCGTCACCGGAAGATCGACGACGTCGCCGTGACTCCAACGCCACTGGCCTCTCCACCGAACGACGCTGCCCTAGCGCAGAGGACCGCACCGACAAAGGGCAGATGGTCGGATCGTCTTCCACGACTCCGGCGACCGGATCTGAAGGTATTGACCACCTTCGAACCACAGATCTATTACCAACACGAAACTCTCGGATCTACACTCCTAGACCCAGAGAAAAGATTACAACATTGGCATTAGAGCCAGATCTAGGAGTGGATCCTGACGAGTACGAAAAACTCGCCGGAACCCTACCCGCGAGCAAAGATCCGAAAGATGAAATTGTAGCCATCGGCTACACTGTGGTGGATACCTAGGGCTCCGCGAAAGAACCGCGAAAAAGAAAAGAAAGAAAAAGAAAAGAAAGCCGCAAAAGATCTATTATAAAAAAAAAATCTCAAAAAAAAAGAGGCCAGCGTCCAGCGGCCAGCGCCGGCGCGCGGACCCGCGGTC
>BCLF01000044.1:550712-579286 GCA_001602275.1 Zoysia japonica | reverse complement strand
GCGCGCAAGAGCCTACGCGTGCGCGGGGCCCCAGGCCGAGCGACGTGACCGTACTGGGCACGCGCGCGAGCGGCTCCTCGGGAAGCGCGGGCGCACCTACTACTGCATGCCGCGCGATGCGCTCGCCGCAAGAGCTCCCGGCAACGGCTGGAACTGGGAATAGAGAGAAAATGAATTAGGGTTAGGGTTGGAAGGAGTCCCACTCCTTTTATACCTTCCGAAAAAAGAGCGCATCCGTGAGATCTAGATCCAACGGTCCAGATCGCGCGATGGTTAAATGGGTCAGATTAGACCCATGAGAGAGTGCAAATTTTCGGCCTAAGCCCAGGTTGTCTTGCATGAATTGCAACAGGCCAATGGGCCAGGCCGAATTTCAATTTCGGCCCAAAAGAAAAGTTTTTCCATTTTTTTCAGAGGCATTTTAATTGATTAATTAGGTAATTGTTTATCTAATTAAATCTGTTAAAAATTTTAACCAACGGGATAATTTTGACAGAACAGAAAAATAAAGTAAATGCTTCTGAAAATTAAAGAAATTTGTTTTCCGCTGCGTACTTAAAGAAATTATTTTCATTATTAAATTCGAACCAACGGGAGAATTTAATTTTGGAAAAATAGTAATAAATTTTAAATAATTATGATATTGTTATTTTCTGACCAACGTGGATAATAACAGTATTATAATTTTTTATAATCGACATTTTATGCATTATTTCTATTTCTGCCCAACGATGACATAGATTTAATGTATAATATAAAATTGTGTGTCATATTTTTTACCAACGTTGAAAATAGGACATATAATTTTACTGTTATTATGTTCTCACTTTATTTGATTTATTTACAGGCGGATACAACTTAATGAGTTGTATCAAAGAGATTCCCACTCTCAAAGGTGACAACTATGGAGAGTGGAAGAAAAAGATAGACCTAGCGTTTATCTTGGCTGAGGTGGACTGGTTTGTCACCACAGCATGTCCCACTGAGCCTGAGGAGCCAGTGAGAAAAAAAAAAATGAGGCTGAGGCTGTTTGGCAGACCAGACATAGGGACTATACTCTCTTAAAAATGTCCTATGACCTTGAGCATAGAAAATGGACCACAGCCAACAAGAAATGTATGGCTGTGATAAAGAACACGATTGAGCCTGCAATTGTGGGTTCAATCGCGGAGTGTGACACCGTCACAGAGTACCTTGAAAGAATAAAGAGTCAGTTTACTGCCTCTTCAAAGACATACGCCACACAAGTTATTAAACAACTTGTGACAGAAAGGTACTCTAGTGGTAACGATGGCATTAGAGAGCACATACTGAGAATGAGCAACAAGGCATCTAAGCTCAAACCAATGGATCTAGGTCTCAAGGATGCACTTCTTATCCATCTGATTTTTGCTTCCTTGCCAAAAGAGTTTGACACCTTTGTTGTCAACTACAATATGCAACCCAAGTCTTGGGACTTGAAAAAGTGCATAGCAATGTGTGTGCAAGAGGAAGACAGAATTAAAGCTTCACATGGTGGTTCTATCAACTATGTGAAGGATAACAAAAGAAAGAACTTCAACAGCTACTCCTCAAAGAACAAGGGAAAAGCCCCTGTCCATCAGTCTCAACAGAACAAATTTGCAGTAGACAAGGATCAGTGTCTTCACTGCAAGAAGATGGGACACTACAAGAAGGATTGTCCCCCCTATTTAAAGATGATCATGGCAAAAAAAGGTGAGAACGTTATTATCTTTATAAATGAATCCCTATATGTGCAATATTCGAAATCCACTTGGTGGATTGACTCTGGAGCAACTGTTCATGTTGTTAATTCATTGCAGGGATTCCGTTCGACGAGGACTACGCAAAGAAGAGAAAGATACATTAAAGTTGCAAATAGAGTCCAAGCTGAAGTTGAAGCCGTTGGCGATCTTTCATTAGAGCTAGCTGATGGCTTTATTCTTATACTTAGAGATGTTCTCTATGTACCCTCTCTACAGAGGAATTTGATTAGTGTTTCATGTTTGGATAATGATGGATATGATTGTCATTTTGGAAATGGCAAGTGTGAAATAATGTTTAATAAAGAATGTGTTGGTCTTGTCATCTTACAAAATGAGCTTTATTTGCTATCACTACGTGATGATGTGAATGTTGTATGCGATAATGATAACATTGCGTGCGAGATAAACGAATCCTCATCCATGAATGAAAATAGAAAACGAAAAAGAACTCTAGATGAGTCGTCGAAATTATGGCACTGTCGTTTAGGTCATATTTCGAGGGGGGAAATAGAAAGACTAGTTAAGAATGATATTCTTCCTCCACTAGAGTTCTCAAGCTTAGAACAATGTCGAGATTGCATTAAAGGAAAATATGTAAAAAAATTAAGAAAGACGCAAAAAAAAGCACAGGAGTTCTACAAACTATTCACTCGGATATTTGTGGTCTCTTTTCTGTGAAGAGTATAGATGGTTATGACTCGTTCATAATATTTACGGATGATTACTCCCGATATGGATATATTTATCCAATCAAAGATAGAAATGAAGCCTTGGATAAATTTAAGATATTTAACGTTGAAGTTGAAAACCAACACGATTTCCTGGACCTTTTGTAAAGTTTCTACAAGAAAATAGAATAGTGGCTCAGTATTCTACATCGGGTAAACCTCAGCAAAATGGTGTAGCTGAAAGACGCAACCGTACCCTGATGGATATGGTGCGAAGTATGATGAGCTATTCTACATTGCCATTGAGTTTGTGGATGGAGACGTTAAAAACCGCCATTCATATTCTCAACAGAGTACTCAGTAAATCGGAGCCGAAAACACCGTATGAGTTGTGGACAGGTAGAGTTCCCTCGTTAAACCACTTACGAGTGTGGCGGAGCCCAGCTGAGGCTAAAGTATTTAACCCAAACATTGGAAAGCTTGATCTCAAAACAGTAAGTTGCCATTTTATTGGTTACCCAGAAAAGTCAAAAGGTTATCGTTTCTACTGTCCAGACAGACATACAAAGTTTGTAGAAATGAGACACGCTGTTTTCTTAGAGGATGAGATGATGAGGGGGAAAATGGTATCTCGAGAGATTGATCATGAAGAGAAGCGGGCGTATGTGCCTACTCCGATGATTCAAGAGCCATTCTTTACACTATCTGCTGTCGCTGCACCGACAATGCGAGATAATGTGATACAAGCACCTGTTATTGTTCCTTCTGTGGCAACAATAAATGAGAATAAAGAACCTGTTCCTAAAGATCTAATAGAACCCATTGCCACAGATGAAGGGGAGCAAGAACAGCCTCAAACAGAAAATGCACAGAATGAAGAGGCCCCGAGGAGGTCTCAAAAGAGTAAGAAGATCAGCTATTCCTGATGACTATGAAGTTTATCAGACAGAAGAATTTCAAATGAAGGATGATCCCATCTTATTTGAAGAAGCCATGAGAAGCGAAAACTCTTCAAAATGACTTGAGGCCATGAAAGAAGAAATAAAGTCTATAAAGGCAAATAAAGTCTAGGACTTGGAAGTAATTCCTAAAGGAGCCAAAACAGTAGGCTGTAAATGGGTCTACAAGACAAAACTCGACTCCCAAAGGAATGTAGAAAGATATAAAGCACGACTCATGGCAAAAGGCTTTGCTCAAAGAGAAGAGATTGATTACAATGAGACCTTTTCTCTGGTCTCATGTAAAGATTCCTTCAGAATCATAATGGCACTAGTGGCTCATTATGATTTAGAGTTACATCAAATAGATGTAAAGACAGCATTTCTAAATGGAGATTTGGAGAAAAATATTTACATGGCACAACCGAAAGGTTTTGTCGTAGAAGGAAATGAAAGAATGGGATGCCGTCTAAAGAAATCGATTTATGGGTTAAAGCAAGCTTGAAGACAATAGTACTTGAAGTTTGACAGCACGATAAAAAAATTTGGGTTTAAATAAAATATAGAGGACAACTGTGTTTATTCAAAGTTTAAAGATGGAAAGTTTATCTTCCTAATCCTGTATGTGGATGATATCTTACTAGCTAGTAGTGACGTCAGTCTGCTACTGGAGACAAAGAAGATTTTGTCCTCAAACTTTGATATGAAAGATCTTGGTGAAGCTTCATTCGTTCTAGGAATCGAAATTCACCGAGATAGAAACAAAGGGGTATTGGGACTGTCACAAAAGGCATACATAGAGAAAGTTTTAAAGAAATATGGTATGTATAAATGTAGTCCATCACCTGTACCTATAGTAAAGGGCGACAGATATGGAGATTTTCATTGCCCCAGGAACCAATATGAGATCGATCAAATGAAAGCGGTTCCATATGCTTCAGCTGTCGGAAGCTTACAGTATGCTCAAATATGTACACGCCCTGACTTAGCATTTGTTACCGAGTTACTTGGCAGATTCCAGAGCAATCCTAGAATAGAACATTAAAAATTGATAAAGAAAGTTTTACGCTATTTGCAAGGAACAAAAGGCCTCATGATGACATACAGAAAATCAGATTCACTCCATATAGTGGGGTACACAGATTCTGATTATGCGGGAGATGATAGAAAGTCTACATCCGGATATGTGTTTACTCTCGCTGGAGGAGCTATTTCGTGAAAAAGCTCAAAGCAAACCGTCACTACATCGTCCACAATGTACACCGAGTTTGTTGCATGTTATGAGACTACGGGGCAGGTGAACTGGCTTAAGAAGTTCATATCCGGTTTAAAAGTGGTTGACGACGTCTATAGACCACTTAAATTGTACTGCGATAATGAACCCGCAGTAACGTATGCCCATAACAATAAGTCAAGTGGTGCTGCCAAACACATTGACATAAAGTACTATGTTGTGAAAGATAAAGTTCGGGATCAAATCATAAGTCTTGAGCATATAAGCACCGCAAAAATGCTAGCGGATCCGCTTACTAAAGGCTTACCACTTAAAGTATTTATTGAACATGTTGCCGGCATGGGTTTAAGCGAAAGCCTGTGATTCCTAAACTAAAAGATGACTCAAAATATATAATAACTATTTCAGAACAGAAAAATGTATTGTAGCTGTTAAGTCTATCGGCGATTGATCGTGACGATGAGACAGTTCTATGCATTAATCTGTAATGGAATGAGTGAAGTTAAAAAGTAATAAAGATAAAAGTATAAAGTGAGATCAAGGGAGAGAATGTTAGAAATTGATCTCCATCTATTTTGCCCCAACGGTCTTAATGGGCCATTGACCTAATCGCGCCCTGATTGAAGGCGTCCAGCCCATTATGGCTGGTGTGGGGGGCCGACCGGAACTCATGACCTAAGTTCGTCCGTACCACCGCACCCCACCGACATCCTTAAACCCGATCTGTGAGGGGGCGCTGTGCCGACGGAAAGCACCACCACTGTCACCGCCACGACGACCGCCGTCACCGGAAGATCGACGACGTCGCCGTGACTCCAACGTCACTGCCCTCTCCACTGAACGACGCTGTCCTAGCGCAGAAGACCGCACCGACAAAGGGCAGATGGCCGGATCGTCTTCCACGACTCCGGCGACCGGATCCGAAGGTATTGATCACCTTCGAACCATAGATCTATTACCGACACGAAACTCTCGGATCTACACTCCTAGATCCAGAGAAAAGATTACAACAGAGACTGTATATATATCAAGAGGAAATACTTTTGAAATTCTATTTCTGGTCATTCCCTGGAGGATTGAAGCATGAGAAGAGGCATTTGCTTTGCAGGACACGATGGGCCCAAGTCGTAGAACTGTAGTCGAAGAACTGTTAGGTTCGTGTGAATACAGATATTCCTACCTACTGAACATCTCTGCAGCAATCCAAGTTTCAACTAATTTCAAGAGGGCACTGCGGCGTTTGTCAGCTGATACAAGAGTTGTTTTTTTTTTTTCTGTGACTTGCATTCTCCCATGTCATGATTTAGTTGCTCTCACTATTTTACTGTGCTAAACCGGCAGCAGCAGCTATTAAATAAGGTACATATAACACCCACAACTAGCAAGACACGACTCGTCTGTACCATCCGAACACTCGAGACGGAGACTGCTCCAGTTGCATGTCGTCGACCAACATTCAACTGACGCCACAAGGCAGTGCGGTCTTCAGACGTGAGGAATTGGCTGAATCCTTCCGTCGCACATCCAACCCAGACCCTAGGTAGCTAGGTGATCACGACCTGCGCATCAACGCTGTTAGGTCCCGAGACGTAATGCTGCTCCGCCTAATCCATTTCGAATTCGGGAGGGAGCCTGACTCGAGACTCGTAGCCGGCCTGCCTCCCAACCTTTTTGCCTGTCTGAGGAGCGCCAGGCGTGGGACAGTTCGTTCATCCTGTGCCATCAAAAGCGGCTAGCAATTGCCCACAAACTGGGTGCCCTCTAACGACAGCAGCTGATACGTGGTTTTCACCATCAAGAGCACTCAGATCATCTAACTGATCATGTAATCATCTTTGGAACTAAGAAAACGACCACCGACTCAGCCCATTTTTGTCTCTCGAATCTTCCAGTTGACCTTGTATTCAAACTCCGTTGTCAATCAACAAGGTCCAAGACATGATGTGCTTCTCCGCCTAATCCAGTTCGCCGCGTGCCTGCCTAGACCAAGTGACCGACCAACCTTTGCTCGTCCGAAGCAGCGTCCTGGCGGCCCTGAAGTTTCCTCTCGTTATTCCAAGGTCAAGAACAGCAAGAACCGCAGGTGAAGTCTGAGAGGTGAACGTGTCGTTCTTCCTTCGCGAACTACTCGCCAACTACCCCAGCCCGTTCGTTCCATCGCCGTAAACATCGACCCCCCAAATTTTAACGCTCGTGCACAAGTCATGACCAACCTTTCCGTGCCGTCAGCCGCACCTGGAAAAGAATTCGCGTGTCAGTCGGCCGGCGACGTTCTGATGACGATTGATCCCGGCGATTAATCAACCCGTGCCGCCTATTCCATGCTCACGAGATGAACACAGCTAGTGAGATGCGTGCCGAGCAGCTAGCAGCGCCGGCGATCCACCACGACACGACACGAAAGGCCACCGCGAACCGCCGCCGTGTGTAGTAAGCGAGCTTTGTGCGCGCGTCCGTTACCGGCGACGTCGTGGACGAGACGGGCTGGGCATCTGGTCCCTGTCGACCCTGAACGGGTGATAAACGTTGGCATGCAAAAACGGAGCCGTGCGCGCCACTCAACGACACGGCGGTTCGGCCCGATCCCGCGGCGAGAAACGCACCGTAACGACGTGGTTTCTGGGCCTTCTGGCGCGCGCCGAGGCACCCGAACTCGACTCGAGCGGCGCGCGCGCGCGGGGGCGGTCTGTCGGCGCGGCCCCCGTATTGAATGGCGTCACCGCTTCCTCGACCACGCCCTCCCTCAACGTCTCGCATTCCGTGGCGTCGCGAACGAACGACCCACCCACTCCCGTTGTCGTCTCCTCCTCCCCTCTCCTCTCCCCCCGGACGCCGGACACATCATCATCATCGCCTCGGCGGCGTCCCATGTCACGCGACGCAGCTAGCTAGCGTGCGGTGCAATACAACAATCACCAGAGCTCTCCGCCCGCCCGCGGCCCGCGCGCCCGCCCTATATATTCTAGTGCTAAGCTCCGATCGCCAGTCTCCTGCGAGCTAGTTAAGCATACTTGTTACGCGTCGTCACGTGCGCAGCTTAATCAGCTAGCTAGCTGGTTAGTTCTCTCATTCTCTGCTGCTTCGTTCTACGTGACGGCCACCGGACATGGCCGCCGGCGCGTGGGGTAGGAACCGCTGGTTCTGCGCGGCGGTCCTCGTCGTCGCGGCCGTCGTCGTCGGAGCCGTCGCGGAGGGCGACGGGTTCATAACGTGGGACGACGTCAGCATACCGCCGGCCGCGGTGGCGTCGTCGGGCGTCGGCCTCGGGAAGGCGGCGGCGGCGGCGCGCGGCGCGGCGGCGGGGCGGCCCTGACGACGATCGTGGTGGCGCAGGACGGGACGGGGCACTCGCGGACGGTGCAGGGCGCCGTCGACATGGTGCCCGCCGGCAACCGGCGCCGGGTCAAGATCCTCGTCCGTCCCGGCGTGTACAGGTGCGTCACGACTGACGAACGGTCGCCGCCCCGGCGGCGACGGGCGATGCTTGTGCGCGTGCCTCCCACCACTACCGCCTCGGTCTCTCCTTTGTAGTAACTGCCTTGGCGTTAGTGGTGGTGTTAATAAGTGATCGCGACGTGTGTTCGATCGTCTCCCTCCCTCTCTGGCTCTTGACATGGCCTCCTCTTCGCTGCATCGTTAAAATTTGATCATGTTCGTGTGGCGAAACTTTTATCTTGGCTACTCCACTCAGCTGTCAGTTCTGCCTTTGCCTTTTTGGTCAGTCAGTTCGTCGAGTTTTCTACTAGTAGAAGTTTCCCATTTCTCCCCGTGTTCAAAACTTGAAAGCAACTTCGGTGAGGAAGCATTTAGCCATATCTTGCGCACTGCAATCTGGGCATAGGCACAAGTAGTAATAGGTGCCAAATCTGTGCACTGCTAGCCACGAATCGGGCAACACATCTTGTTCCGCTCCGCTGGAAATTCCTAACGCGCGGTGCGCAATGGCTGGTGGTGGTGCAGGGAGAAGGTGCGGGTGCCGATCACGAAGCCCTTCGTGTCGCTCAGCGGCATGGGCACCGGCCGGACGGTGATCACGTGGAACGCCAGAGCGTCGGACCTCGACCCGGCGGGGCACCCGGTCGGCACCTTGAACTCCGCCTCCGTCTCCATCGAGGCCGACTACTTCTGCGCCAGCCACATCACCTTCGAGGTACGCACGTACACCTTCCGGACCTTCTCTTGATTGAACTGTCGTTTGCCGCCAACAGCGCGCTGCATGTTAACGTTGTTTCCGATCCGCAGAACTCCGCGCCGGCGGCGCCGCCGGGAGCCGTCGGGCAGCAGGCGGTGGCGCTGCGGCTGTCCGGCGACAAGACCATGCTGTACAGGTGCAGGGTCCTGGGAACGCAGGACACGCTGTTCGACAACATGGGGAGGCACTACTTCTACGACAGCGAGATCCAGGGCTCCATCGATTTCATATTCGGGAACGCGAGGTCCTTGTACCAGGTAGGAGAAGAAACATTCCAATAACGCCATGTCCAAATTTACTCAAAATTTTTGTGATGGTTTGAAGTTGGTATACTTGATTGAAATTCAGACGCTCTGTCCTCCCCTGTTCTATAGTATTTGCCTAGGCTGGAGGTTTTACGTTGGAATTATTAGCTTGCCATCTACAGTCAGCTCTGATCGGAGCTGTTGGTTCGCTGTCAGCAAATCACAATTCAGGCACTCACCATTTCACCAGCCCAGCCATTCCATATCTTACAGCGAGAAATCTATGACTTTTGGTCTCTCACTTTCTATGCATCTACTGCTCGTAAAGCTGGACTTGGGCACGCAGGTTAGCAGCACTTAGGTTACCTAGGCCGGTCAGTGGAATCAGGTCGTTAGGCACTTAGACCTGCACGATGCTCCAAATTCCCTTGCACAAATCCGTGCTCGAAGCTTTATCGGTTTCAGTGGGCACATTCCATTCCTACCTTTGGCGCAGCTGTCAGTCCTCCATGATACATCGGCGATGAGCGCAACGAGACGCTCTGTTTAGGTTTTGTTTTCCTTTTACACCATCACCAGCTGCAAAATTCTACGACAAGCTGCAAAAAAAATTGTTTCTAAAAAGGATTATTGGTACGAAAATTCCAGGGGTGCACTCTGCACGCGGTGGCGACGAGCTACGGAGCGATCGCTGCGTCGCAGCGGAGCTCGCCGGCGGACGACTCCGGCTTCTCGTTCGTGGGGTGCAAGCTCACCGGCTCCGGCATGATGTACTTGGGCAGGGCGTGGGGCCGCTACGCCCGGGTGGTCTATTCCTACTGCGACCTTAGCGGCATCGTTGTTCCCCAGGGGTGGAACGACTGGGGTGATAAATCAAGAACAGAGTAAGTATATTTTTCTATCAATTTCTCTCACTGCTGAAATTATAATTACAGTTATGTTTACTGTACTGGTTTTCTCTTAAACTAAAGATCAAATTCGTGAGAAATCGATAGTCAGCTGTAGGTTCAGCAAACAGTCTTACTCCATAACGAAATGTAGTTAGTTACCACACGTGATGAGCCTGTTACCTGACAAAACGATAGGGGACAGGATTCGTCAGAAAGTGACATTTCTGGATTCATTTTTTGGCAGGACGGTGCAGTTCGGAGAGTACAGCTGCAAGGGGCCCGGGGCGAGCACGAGCCAGCGGGTACCTTGGTCCCGGACGCTGACCTACGAGGAGGCGCGGCCGTTCCTCGGCCGGAGCTTCATCAACGGCGAGCAGTGGCTCAAGCTGTAGGCTACTAGGTTGTAGCCCCGGCGGGCGTTCCTTGATCAGAACTCTGCCGACGGCGGACAACCATTCTTCTTCCATTTTCATTGCATATAGTGTAACTAGGAGAGAGAGAGATTACATGACATGTTCCTGTAACATACTGCCGTGTGACAGAACCTTAAACGCCCATATATGTAGATATATGTTAAACTAAAAACACTCCGGTGCACGCAGCTCACGTTTGCACCAGACTCCCCTTCATATGTAGATATATGATGACAAAGTAAAAAAAATGGATCTTCATGTTTGAAGGAACGTAGGGGATCGAGACCATCATGTCGCATGCCTCGTGCCAGTGACCTCAGGCCTAACATAACAGAAAATCAAAATGATGAGATAACGGAATGGCCTCAAGTAGAGAACTTCAGATCCAGGATGCCACAAATAGATGGTGTAGTACTTGAAGACTTAAGGATGGCATTCATTCCACACCTTCTTCAGATCAACATGCGCAACAGCAGTCCATGGGCCGCTCACCGTAGCTATGAGAATTGATCACGATAATCAAACTACAAAAATAATTAGAGCTTAAACGGAGATACTTTAGTCGAAAGTGGGGAACAGCATAGCTGAGGCAAAAGATCAAATCAGGCTTCTATACATTAGGAAGGGTAACATTTAGTTCACAATCCGTCTATTTAGCTAGCCACAAATAATAAACTAGGAAAGGTTCGTATGAAATAAGTACCCTCTGATATCAACAGCAACCTAACAAAACCCATCCATTGGGGGTCGAAGAACCATATCTATAGCTATGTACATGACTAAGGTTGGGCGCGTCCTCAAGACTCATATATTGCCAACATCTAAACCTACTTCCCCGTTGCAGTCCTGTTCAGCATCCTCCTCCCTGAGACGTTTCCCCAGAATTGTTTCTTTCTCATCTTCCATAAAAGCGGAGGTCTTATCAGTCAGACTAACCTCAGTTTGCTTACTAGCTTCTGTATATTTATCTCCACTGTAGTTTGCTTGTACGGCTGCAACCTCTTGGCAAGGCACAGCAGAACTACTAGAGTCTAGCACCCTAACAGATGGCATAGATTCAGTTTGCTTTGTTCGGTTCTCACATGAAGGTATTCTTGACAACACATCTGTCTTTGTTTCAATATCGATCCATTTATTCTCAACCCAATCTTTCGAGACTCTTATGTCCTTTAGCTGGCATACCCCAAAAAAGTTCTCTCCTGGAATGAAATAATAGAAATGTCATAACTTTTTTTTTAACCGAAAAACAGCAAGGGAGATCACCACTGCGAAAGATTTTATTAAAACCAAACAAAGCAACAGAGAGATACTTACAAAGGGGGAGAAAGAAAGCAAACAACTAAACAGATATTGAAATAAAAGAAATGTCATAACTTTCATGCATATATGGTTAATGATGATAATTTAATAGAAATATCTCATCTTGTAAGGTGCAATACAATTACACATATTTAATAAAAAGTTTCATTCAAAATTCAGTGTAGCATTAGGCACGTGCACGCCCAACATTTGGGGCTTTTAATTAGAGAAGGAAAATTTTCCGAAAATAAAATTAGAGCAGAAAATTGCATCTGGTACATGAACCATCTAATTTTAATCTCAATTCAGTATTAAGCAATTAATTTGTTAAGATTTCTATTGTTCCTCATAATCTACATTTTGGGATTTTAATTAGAGCAGAAAATGACAATCTGGCACATGAACCATCTAAATTTTACTATCTCAATTCAGTGCTAAGATATTAATTTGTAAGACTGTATTGTCCCTCATAGGAAAGGCCAAATAGGAAAAATATCATTTCAACAAGTTTTTACCTGGAAAATATATTTGTAGGCTATCGGCTGCAGTGTTGTCCAAACTGACGACAACTCCTTCCCACCAGCCACTAAATTGCCAAACATCAACAGCCGTTCCAGGTACAAGAGCAGCACCATCAACATAGCTATTCTGTTGAGGACGCGGCCTGATTCTTAATCTGTCTGGGCATCTCATTCCCAGTTTATCAGGAAGAGCCAATGTAGAGGCAGGTACCATTTCCTACACATAGGTATAATTTTTTAATTGACACAGCACATAGCAACTCATCCCTTTTTTTTATCAAAATTAGATTTAAAGCAAGAACAGCAGAAAAGATAACGACATTATAAGGTACTATAAAAGGAATTGCAATGCATTTCATCTTATCAATCTTAAATACTTATAGTCCAGCTTAAATCTCAAAAAGAGGTCAATAGTCATACCTCCAATCTTCCACAGTCATCAGCATTTTGGAGATCATCATATTGAACCTTCAACTTGTTATGATTAGTGTACGACTTCAGAACAGTACACCTGAACCAGCAGCCAATAATGCCGCTATCCTGAGACAAGACCTCTATTTTGTCACCAGCACTGTATGTTTGTATTAACTGATTCTGGGCCCCCATAAACTTGATCGAGAAATGCTTCCAAGGGGATTGCTTGTTACATGACTTCTGATAGGAAGGTATGGAATCTTCTTGAGGGCCTTGACAGATTTTAGTACCTAAGCATTTCGAGTAAAGCCTCTCAAACTGCTTTGAAGACTTAGTTTTCCCAGGTGTATAATACTCATCATCGTTTTCTAGCTCAGCTGAATTTTTCAAGGACAGAACAGTAGCTTGGCTAAAATATCCACGCAATGTTCTCAGGTCAAAATGCTTGAACTTGTTTTTACTATACTGGCGAAAGCAGAAACGAATCCCAACCAGTGAAGAACTTGGCAATACATTGCAGCACTTTTCGTAATGATTAGGAGTTAAAACAGTTGCAGTATCATCAATACACTCCACGCTGATTACTTGAGTAAATGGAGTGATGAAAACTTCACAAGGATGTGGGGAAGGTGATGGTATAGCACAATCAAATTCCTTGTTTTGATGAAACCATCGCACCCTAACTTTTTTCTGTCCCTTTTTATCTTCATACATGTCTTCCAAATATGCAAGATGGCGACCTTCATCCTCTGACAAAACAAGCACAAAAGAGTGGGTCTGCAAAACAAAATGTAATATGAAATTCTAGAGACAGTCACAAAATTTAACCCACGAAGATACACACTATCATGATAAAACTTACGGATATTGTGGTTCCATTGCGACAAAAAGATTGATAGTGACGAAGCTGCTTGGCACAAGTCCAGGACGAACTAGACCATGTAATGTCTGAGCCACAGGCTTTCCCCTAATAACAACAATGGAATATTAGTAAAATCATCAACAAGAAGGTGAACCATAAACAAATTTAGAAGTAAGCATTTACCAGATTTTGGTGCACAAAGCTATCGGTTTCATCATCTCCATCTAGCCCGATGTCACTATCCACATAAGGTCCATATTTCGAATGTTCTGAAAATACAGGTGTGAATCACATATTATATCACAGAATAGGATTGCCAAGACTTAGCAAACGAACCTTCTGCACTGTACAATGAATTTCTGATGGTGAATTAGTCTCATCGTGCCTTTATTACAATAACTAAAATGATCCTATGAAAACAATGAAGGAAGGCATCTACCTAGATACTGGAATTTTATAGAACTCAAAGTGTTATTACTAGTACTAGGCTACATTCATGGCATTTATAGCATTGGTCAAGTATTCCAAAAACTGTGCAGTATGTACTCAGCTCGGATGAATTGGTAAGCAACAGGTGGGGAACGAGAACTACTTGAGGCAACTGTCTTCACAGGAGTGAAGGAGGCGAGCCAATCCACCACCTCACGGCGCGACCGCCACTTGAGCGCCGTCGCGCCGTCGCACCCCTGCGCTGCCGCGCGAAAGTCTTCAGAAACGACGTAGAGCATGTGGCGCAGACTCCTCTCCTTGCCGATGACGGCAAGGTGCGACTCGCCGGCCGCGTCCTCGAGGTAGTAGTGCACGACGCGGCTGCCCCTCTCCTGGGACACGAACTCCTCCCTCCACCTCACGAACTCCGGGCCGTCCTCCCTCGCCATCCTACTCCGCAAACGCCGACACGAACGAGGACGCCCAGACCGGGGCACTACGCGGACGAAGAGATCTTCCGCGACGAACTCATCTCCGTGGTTAAAACGTTTCGGAAAAGAAGGGGACCTCGAAGAACACAGGAATTTCACCGGAACCCTCAGATTAACCAGAACAAGGAAGGGTAGGCGAAGCGGCGGCCGGGGATTTCTCGGAATCCCCGGACGGGACGAGGATCCCTAGGGCTTCACAGGGATTTGGGCGACCTCCTCGCCGGCCAGCGCGGCTTGAACCGGAAGGGATTCAGGCTGCGCAGGAACCCGCCCATGGAACGGGAGGCTGGCGGCGACCAGCGTGTCCCTCCGCCGGTTCCTCTCGAGGGGAACCCGGAGGTTTCTCTTCAAGAGCTGCTGCAAGGAGCCTCGTCGGCGGGCAGCGGTGGCGGCGCGAGGGGAACAGAGCGGCGGCCGCAGGCGGAACACCTCACTCAGCACGGGGGCTCACGCGCCGGGATCCCTCGCTAACCGGCTGCGGAAGGAGGGCACGGCGAGGCGCGAAACTGGAGACGGACAGGTGAGAAGGCGAGGAAGGTGAGGAGAGAGAGAGAGAGAGGGTTGAAGCCCGGGGAGGGAGGAAGAGGGGAAGAGAAGGGGAATCTGGCGTATGTTTGTTTCCCTCGCCCTTTCGGGGTTCGCCGCTCCCGGCCGCCGCGGCGGGGTTGGTAGTGCGGTTTTCAGTTGGAGTCGGCGTAAAATGTCTGGGCGTATTTCGTTTTGGGATACGGGTGCAGCTAAGTCAAAAACAGCTGGCGCGCAAAAGATGTTTGCTGGTTTTCTAGGCGTATTCTCTAGGTGGTCATGAAGTTGTGATCTACTGTATCCTTTTTTCTTATGTACTGTGGTTGAGAAAATCACGAATTGTTACAATTTATATTTTTAAGCTATATTTTCGAAGACGATATGCCTAGAATAGGGATCTTTTCAAGCTCTGAGAATTGAAATAATTTTTCTAAATTTTGTGCTGCGTTATGAATTACTCCTAAGGTATCATGACATGGAGTTTGTAAAAGATACTCCGGTAGAAAAAACGTGGCCGGATCCCTTTTTCATTGTTAAAAAGAGGTAAAAAAATGCAAAAGCTATGTTAGGACAAGCTTCGTCGAGTTAACTACAGCTGCGGCTCCTATAGCCAAGGCCGTGTTTGTTAGCGTGACCGATTTTGAGAATTGATGAAAGCTCCTGGGAGAGTTATTTCGGGATTTTGAGATTCGAGAGGAAGATCGTCGAAACCAAAGCAAAATCTGCAACCTCTTTATTAGTGCGAGCGATTCTGTAAGCGGAATCGCTCCACCAGCAATGCTAACAAACACGGCCCAAGTCACTTTGCTCTTGTTAACAACCACCACCGTGAAAACAGCAGCCGCAACTGGCTGTTCCGAACAGGCCAAAAAGTGGATAGCCAGCTAGGCCTGTCACGAAGAAGCGCAGCTCAAAGCGATCCAGCAGGACCAGCACCACAGGCTCCGGTGCTCGCTCCCCCTTGTGTACTCTACCCACACACGACATCCTCCAGCCACGGCAAGCGGCCGCGGCGCACGGGCTGAACCAGCTCTCGCTTCTCCACCGCGCCCTCCACCTGCCTCCGAGACTGTGAGTAACCGTGCAAGTTAAGTTTTAATTAATCAAATTAGCTTGATATTCAAACAAACTCAAGTTTTATTCAACTAACCAGAAATCGATCCCGGTAATTCCTCGATATACTTCTCAAACACCGCTAAAACAATAGTATATTGGTATTCAACGTTACACACATGACATAAAGATCTCACATATATATATATATATATATATATATAAAAGTTATTACAAACCTTAAGTAAAAATTCATAACTGAAACAAAAATAAAAACAGCGGGGTTGAAGCTTTTGTTCTCAAATTTCCTAGGACATAATTAAATAAGTACTAAGATCTTATTTAGATTCTAACATGATGGTGAGTACTACGCAGCGGAAATATTTTAAAATAAATAGAAGTATAATGTGCTCAGCCCACGAACACCACCGTCACACAAAGAATGAACAAAGACTACTCATCCCCTTCGCCGACGTCGGCAGAGAAGAAATAGCCAAAAACCATCTCATTCTCACCTGCAAAACTTCAACACTTGCAAACGTGAGTACGAAGGTACTCAGCAAAACTTACTCATGGGATGTACATCTCGACTCCAAAGATCATGAACGAGGCATTAAGTAAAGATAATAATGCAATAAAGCTTAATTGCAGAAAAGCAGTAGATATTAATAAATTATAAGCATAAACCTGAAGTAAAGACTCATAGGCAACTAATTACTAAACCAAAGCAATTAAATAATTATGCAAGATCGTAATAAGAGATGTGTTAACAATACATCTTTAATATATTCCATAACTTTGCCATCAGTGATTAAAGAAATGAAGTTGTTAACTACGATGAAAATTAATGGACACCAAGCTTGGTCATAACCGAGACCGCGGCAATTCGAACTGATTATACACTCTACAAGAAAGTTCAACTATACCTTACACGACTTGAGGACCATCTGGCTTATGTAACTCGCGACGTCGCATGAGAGGGTACTCACGTCAATCTTTCTTTTATCCATACCCAAACAGTTGAACAATCGACATGTCAAGGAAGACCGGTCCCGTGTCTCGTGGGAGCCCAGCGGTCACTCGTGCGTGTCAGTCAAGACATACCGTCATGAGTTAAACGCTGGTATGCAAATGAGATATTCAGCTTGTCTTACCATTATATTCGACATGTGGTATGAACGGAAAGTGCTTAGGCCAACAATTAACAACGACCAGTCTTTAACCGACACAGACAGTGCTACCGCACACAGGACTCCTTTCCGGTTGCCAAACTATACTTCCCGGTCCAGTCTCCAATTTATCATCCTTAAGTTTAAAACAATCATACGAGTAACAAGTTAATTAAAGATCCTATACCTGCGAAAAGGTAGTGACTTTCCACCGATTCGACTTCTACTAGTCTAAGCATGGCTAAGCAAAACATACCGAATCTAAAAACTACTAATCCAATCTATAAACCTAAGACTCTAAAGAGTGGGTAATAATCAGATCTAACATAATCACACTTATCCTACTGCCCGACAAATGCAACAATAATACACCAATTTATTTCATAATTTATATAAAATAAGGATAAGTATGCACGATGCTTGCCTTGAGATATTAAAGTCTCCTCAACAAAACTATCTACAGGTGCTTCATCCTATAGAGCACTCACGTCACTCTCGAATACGTTGTTCACTAAACAATGAAACAATGACAATATGAATATGCATGCTATGCAATGCCATGACAAATGAAAACAACAAAACAATTTTATTTGTTGAATTAATATACGAGAGACTAAGTGGGCTAATACTAAACTCATTATTTTATTTATAACCTTTTCTATTACTAGAAGTAGTGGATACTAAATTTTAGATAGTTAATCATTTTAAAATAGTAAGGTAAAAATATTAGTAGTGTTTAATTAACTGCTTTGAGTAATATAACCAAATTTAGTAAAAAAATAATTTAGTTAATTACTAAAGCAATTCACTTAATTTGGTTAGACAACTAATTTAACACTACTCAGTAATGTTCCTGGGCTTTAACCAATTTTAATAGGTTAAGATTCAGTAAATATAATTTAGAACAAAATTTGTTTAATTATCAGCAAATATTCTAATTACTATGAATTAATTACTAGAAAACAAAGATAAAATAATTATAAAATAATTACAGAATAAATTAGCCTAAAACATTTTTGTAATGTTCTTTAATACCCTACGGGACAATTAAGCAAAATTTTAATAATTTAATGTGCACACATAATTAATTAAGAATTAAACTTGCATTAACCAATTTCTATAATTAATCATTGCTAAAACAATTAATTAATTTTATTTATTAGTTTTAATAAATATTTTATGAATTTAGAAGTCTAACAAAGTTGGTTTCATATTTTTTCGAGCTAGTATGAATTTCCTGTGAATTTTACAAGTTTTATCGAATTTCTGTGCAATTAATAGAGAATTTTCGGAATAGATAAAGAAACCCGGGCCCACAGGGCCACTTGGCAGCCGGAAAACGAGGCCACTCGAATGGCCACAGGACTCTCGGCGCACGGGATCTGCCCCGCCGCAGCAGATTCGGCCTGGCCGAGCTCGCGCGCGCCTGCCATGGTGCGGCTGTCGCGAGGGGCGGCCGCGCTCTCAATGGCAAGCACCAGAACAACCCCCACCACATGGAGAGCTCGCTGAACAGGTCGCCTAGAGAGGCTGCTCACCGAACGATGGTCCGCGGCGAGGGGCGACGCAGGAGGAGGTTCGGTAAGGTCGCACGGGGGCTACGGTCGACGAAACTCGAAGCCGTTTTCGCTGAGAACTTCACCAAGGCGAGGAGAAGAGCGTCAAAGAGGTTGTCGTCGACGAAGATGGCCGGAAGTGGCTCGGCACCGGTGAGGTCCTCGGGTCCGACGAACGGCAGCGAAAAACTCTCCA
Organism: Zoysia japonica; assembly: GCA_001602275.1. NCBI lineage: Eukaryota > Viridiplantae > Streptophyta > Magnoliopsida > Poales > Poaceae > Zoysia > Zoysia japonica. Next base: position 560,425 of record BCLF01000044.1, on the reverse strand, counting down.
AATCCTGCACGGATAGCTATGATTTCAACCGGAAAAATCGACCAAGGAGTGCACCAAGGAATTAAGGAGCTGGAGCTGCATTGGTTCGGAGAGGAAGCTCATCGGAAGGAGGTCAATTTGGAGGAATAGCACCGGCGATCCAAATCTCAAGCTTTTGGGAAAAGCTTCGGAATCTGACAGCTCGGCAAGAGAAGGGAGGGGGGGGGGAGGGCAGTGAAAGCTCGGGAATGTGGTCGTGTGCCTGCTGCACCGAGGAAGATGGTCGGGAGGGGCTTGGCGGCGGGGTTCCACAGAAGGCTCGCTGTCCAGTCGCGCAAGGACCAGAGAGAAAGAGAGAGCTCGCGCCCAGGTGAGAGAACGGAGGGAGTAAAAAAGGAGTGAATGAAAGAGGGGAACGCGTGTCCCGACCCAGCGACGCGGCCTCCTTGCATGCGCGCCGCGCGCAGGACCGCGCTGTCCGCCCGCGGCTTGGAGGAAGAAGCACAGTGGCCGACAGGCGGGGCCTGTGAATTTTTCAATTTTTCTGATTTTTTTGAATTCCAGCGACAGCTTCTGTTTTTGCAGCAAAAACTCAACTTCTCGAGTTTCAATGAATTTGAAAATTTGCGGAGCTGAAGAAATTTTTATGAGGAACAACTTTCTTTTTTGGAGCATCTTCAAATTCTCAGCGGATTTAATTCTAGAAAATTCGAAATGCAGATGACTGATTTTAGAGGAATTAAAATAATTTGTGACTTACATTTTTTGGTTTTAAATTTTTAGAAAAATCTTTTTATACTTTTTGAACCTTGTAATAACTTTTAAACAAAAATTTGTTTTTTACAACTTCCCTTTGAAAGCTTGCTTGAATTTTTTTTAATTCAATTCAAATTTGAATTTCTATTGACTTTGGTTATTTGAATTCTAGTTTCAAATTTGAATTCGTGATTTGAGAGAAGAGGGATGTTACAGAGACGCCGCCATGGCTTTGTTACCGGCGTCGCTGTCCGACTCCGAGCTCGCCTTTCGTCCTCCCTTGAAGCAGAGTCATAGCGACAAGCACGGGCCCGCGGGGGAGGAGAACAGCAGCAGCAGAAGAAGGTCGTGCGCGCTGCCGACGTGGGCGCTCCTCGGCAGCATGACTGCGGGCATCACGGCGGCGCTGGCTTCATCGTATCGCTACCTAGGATCGTATCGCTACCCTGTCGGCTTGGAGAGCTCGTCCCGGTCGATGAAGCGGAACCCAGCGGATAAGGACGAGTCGTGTAGCTGAGGACGCGATCTTGTTTAAGCTCTGCAACAGTGATTTGATTAGTGATTAAATAAAGCTCTGCTCAGTGGCCAGGGCAATGGCTAATGATTCGTCAGGGTTGGTCTTCCACCTTTGTTCATCCAAATTTTCTTTGCTACGACGGCCTGCAGGGCAAAACCACAACAGTCCTCAATGGCGCGGAGGCCAGGGCGCGGCGCCAGAGCAGAAAACGGCGACGGCCAATGGCCCGTGGTTGCGCAGAACCAGAGCGGAGCCGTGGACTGGCTGGGTTGCACGTACGCACGCACTGGCAAAATCAGCCCGCCTGTTGTGGCGGCCCAAACTGGTCCATGTGTCGCACGCGCCGGGCTACAGAGAGTGGACTATGACGCGGGGCTGGGCTGTGGGAGCGGGCCGACGACGGTGGAATGTGATTAGGAGTTAGGAGATGGTGAATGGACCAAGTCAAATATGGATATACTCAAGGTCAATCCGAACGTGACCTCAAAGAACTGACGCGCATACATAATACATTACCACTAGTTCATCTGAAGATCCTCGGGTTTGCAATTGCAGGCTGTCCCGTACATCCAAAGCTTCCACTAGCTTTTTCCTCCTAAACCCTGCTTCTTCCCGGTAGGCTGTCGATCCTAGGTAGCGATACGCTGTACAGTTCGAGAGATGCTTCCACCTTTGCATTCTTCGATATCGACACCACGGATAGTCTAAGACCACCGTCTCTTTGCAACTTTTCAGCTAGCTTCCTCGTGAAACCGCGCTCGATCGTTAGTTTATCCAAAGATCCTTCCTTGGCCTTGCAATGGCAGGCTGTCCCTGGTCCCGTCCCGCCTCCCGCGTGGCTGAAGTTTCCCGCACTATAGTCCGGGATCCTGCTCCCATCTTCTCGGTTCATGGAACTTATCGTTGCCTCGTTGGTACTACCTCCATGCATTGGGATTGGGGCAGCACAAAGCTGGTGGTGTTAAGGGTGAAAACCTAGAAAATAAACTAAAATTTTTGAAGATTGGATTGGATTAGAGTCAAACCGAAATTTTATTTATTTTTAACTACTTCTAAAATTTAATAAAAACTAAAATAATTTGTAAAAAAAGTCCGCGGATCAAGCTTTTTTAACACCCCTAGCTAGTGCATATAGTACAAGCAGTACTACAAGGCACTGTTTAAGGTGCACTTCGTACAGTTTCGATTCTTCAGAGAATCAGAAACGTTTCAGTTTCAGTCTAAAAATATTTCTAGTCTAAAACAGAATTATTTTAGAAACCGTTTGATAAATTTTAGTGATTCAGATTCAGAAAAGAAAAGAGGAGAATTAAAATGAGTCTTCTTGTATTAATACTAAACATATCAGAATAACTTTAGAAAATTTTGAAAACTAACAAAACAATTTTAAAAAATTTTGGTAACTAATAAAACAACTTTGGAAAAGTTTAAAAATTTGAGAAAACTTTTTTGAATTTCAGAAGATTTTTATATGGCTAACAGCAAAGTGATTCACAGATAAAACACCCTTAGAGCAGTTTCACTCGTCCAAATCAAATTCTCAAAATAACAGTAAAATATTTCACTTAGTTTTAGTCGTTTGAGCACCATTTCAAATGATTCATTTAAGAATGAAACGTTTCACGGCGCCAAAGCTGCTCGCTTTGAGGCCTGCTCTGGTAGTACAGCACAGCCATCTGCTCCGAATTCCGTGTTGGTACGGTGTCAGTGTGCGGTGATCTCACACTGCTCTTCGGAAAGCGAGGTCACATCTTCCCTCCATCTTTCCTCGCTCCGGTTTTGGGACTTTTCCGCTGCCCACTAATCATCAGTCGTTGTCTGTTCTCTCACAGGGCGAACAGTGGTCACTCTTTGATGTACACTCATACAATTTGAGTTGGTGTAACCGATCAGAATTCTTTCCGTGGTGGCTCTTGTCGAGTGGGCAGGCCAATCATCGACCGGGATGACGCTTTTGCTTTTGTTATCGGTGTGTTAAGTGCAACAAATCTGTGATCGAACGTGAGGTCATTCGACGCGATTTGAATCCGGAATGTGCATTTTTTTTAAAAAAAATATTAATCGGAGTCGTTTCCTGCTACGAATCCATCGAAATGTACGCATTGAAAATGTTTTACCGAAACCAAACGAGTAAGAAGGTGAAGAAGGCGATTGGACGGGGGACGTGGCTCTCGCTGTGCGGAGAGATGGACGTGCCACCGGACAAACGTTTCCCTTCGCTTTCGCCTGCCGGTTCGTTCAGTGTAGTGGCCACTGACCAGTGGCGCGTGCGAGCGAGCGGCTGCTGATGAAGTTGGGAGCGGGTAGGGCGGAGCAGAGCACCGACACCGACGCCCGGGCGCGGGCGACGACGAGGAGATTGGAAATACGGAATCGTATGGACGCCGCAAGGGGCAACGTGGTAGGTGACGCAGGGATACGTGCACGACGCCGCCATCCTCGGCGGCCTCCCCCGGTGGTTGGGCCATCGCACAGTACATGCGGCCGTGCTCGCCCCGCCGCTGGGTTCGACGCCACCAGCTTGGCGATTCACTCGCGTTTTTGGTCGTTTCCACGGCACTGGCGGACGGCGAGCGAGGCCGCGCCGTCGTTCGGCTGGCACAGCTCACGGTCCGTGGACGTAACCGCACTCCTCGTTTGGGGTAACGCGTTTGACGCGATATTCTCGACCATGTGCCGGCGAACAGGATAGTACAGAGCAGAGGCGGCGGCGTCTTCTGAACCGACCGTCTCACAGAAAGCTCGCGACTTGAAGGATTTACAGGAAGGTTCCAGTGCATTTTATACTCCTGTTGGGAGCGGATGAAGATCACGGCGTCGAATGGCGGATGAGTTGCGCAGCACTTTGGAACAAATGACCCCCGTTTTCCATGTTCCAGATTGCCAAGCCACTGATCAACCAAAACGGCGCTTACCACACTGCGAAACCTTTCCCGTTGTTTATTCTTCGGTCGTTGGCCTAACCCGACCATGTTTGCCGAGTTCCCTTCACCGGCTCATCCTGCTTGTGTCCGTGCTTCTACCAACACAAGAGGCACGGCAATAACGAAGTGGAGGAGAGTGCGGTGCTCAAGCTCAACCGACGCCGCCAGGACACAGGAGATCGATGGCCACTCGAAAGTCCACAGAGAATAGTAAGCATGTAGTAGTACTGTACTACATCCTCTGGTGAATGATCTCTCCAGAAAAGAAAATAATTCAGGTCCAAGCTGTCAAGCATAAGTAATGGAAACTCTATTTTGGCATAGCATTAAAGAAGGGAAATAAAGATATTCTGGATCGACGGCCCCCGCGCAGCCCCGTCCGGCCGTGACGCGACGGGAGGGAGGCTGGAGCGCGCGCCGCGCGTCCGTCTCCCTGCGCGACGCGCCCCCGCGAGAGCCCAGCATCGTGACGGCTCCCGACTCCACTTCACCACGGAGACGCCGCTCTTCCTTCCTTGGTCGGCAGCGGTGTGTCCGTATCCTCCGCGCTCGGACACATCACACGTTGCCTCATCACTCCGGCGACCATGGCCTCACCCGCGCAAGCCACAAGCTACGATTTCCTGGCTGCAAGTCTGTGTGCCCACCGACTGGCGCTGGCCGCTGGGGCAACATGCGTCACAGCTAAGAAGGGTCAAAGGACTGCGAGGACCGGGGGCCCACGCGTCGGCGGCCTGGAGTTGGTGCATAGAATAGATTAATTGCCGGCTCCGTGCGTGAGCTCAGCTCAAGCCTGTTTAAAACGCCGCCGGTTCCACCCACCTCTCGTCCATCATTCCGTGTCCACCCTTCTTCCTCCCTCCCTCTCGCTCGTTCGTTCCCGGCAGCCGCCGGTCCGGAGGCGGAGCGGTGTCCAGGCCAGGAAGCTCCATTGACATGGGGGAGAAGGTGAGTGAGAGCACCCGTGGTTCCTGACGCCGCTTTTGAGTTTACTCGCTTTCTTCTGTCTGCGCTCTACTGCATGATCGATGAGTGTTCCATCTTGGCCTGAAATTTCTTCAGTTTCGCTGAAATTTTAAAGCCTCGTTGCCCCGTTGTTGGTGTTGGTGTTTAAAGAATTGCGAAGGGATCGTGTGACGCGCTGCGGTGTGACTAGCGCCCGTCGATCCTGCGTTTCACGGCGTGGATTTGTTTGAAGTCGGAATCCACAGCGAAAAGCTCAGCTGGTGCCCGCTTGTCATTGCCTGCAGATGCGCTCGTCCGTCGGACGCTCGTCGGACGATCCAGTTCCTTCTTCCATGTTCTTCTGATCGCGTTCTTGGGACCAGTGTTCGTCGACTTTACTGTCGGTGAACAACGGTGAACAACAAAGTCGGCTAAGCGCTTAGCACCGGCAGAGCACCGTAGCCCGACCTCGTCCTTGCCGTTGGTGTTGGTGTTGGCGTTTCTTCCATGTCGTTTCTTCTGATCGTGTTCTTCGTACCAGAGTTCGTCGAGTTTACTGTCCGAAATCCAGTAGTGCTTTGAGCGGCAACAAAACGATATTTTTCAGAGGGGCCTAAAATTTTTTGTTGCAGATTGGTAGCTCTGATAAGCGTGTGTGAATCGCTCAACCAGAAGCGTGACGAGTGCAGCACTACAGAACAAGCGAAATGTCTCTTGAGTGACTGACCCATTACTCCTTTCGTTTTGACCCAACCTTTTTCACGCGAAGACGATGAGGGCACACGTTGCTTTTGCTTGTCTGTCTGTCAGTGTTTTCGACACTATCTTTTGCTGAAAGCTACAGAAATTTTCAGCCTCGGCTACTGTCGCTTTCGCATTTTTATTTACGCACATCCTTTCAAACATGAGACTGTTTCAAGTCGTCATCTGAAAGGGAGGAGATAAGTTTACTGTCTGTCTGTTAAGTCTGAATTCTTGATTGCTTGTTCATGTTCGTCCAGAATTGCTGAAAATTCCATTGGAACAACCGTTACCGTTATACGGTTACCTTATTAGCCAACCGTTTTCCAACTCAACATGATGTTTCTCACTGTTTTGTGTTAGGAGGTTGCATAATATATCTTCCGTTCTATAATTGTTGTGGCTGTTTAATTTAAATTTGTACTAACGTGACAACAATTTTAACAATTTTAGAATGGAGTTTGTAGTGCTTAGCGATGACCTCTACTCCTACGGTCTTTTCCATTCTGAGAATGTTCTATTATGCAAAAGTTCTGATGGCTTTCAAATAAAAACTTCACAAATTGAGAACCTGAATATTAAACCTGTTGCGCTGCTATTGGATCTGCCTCAAATAGTACTGTAATGTATTTACAGCCATTTAATTCATTGATCTTAATGCGCAGATCTCCACGATCGTCCTCAAGGTTGACCTGGAATGCCAGCGATGCTACAAGAAGATCAGAAGGGTCCTTTGCAAGATCCAAGGTACAGTCCTCATGGCCTCGTCAGTCCGTCACCTTTAACCAATGAAGAAAGGCCTTCCACAGTTTTGTGCAGGGCCTGTCCCATTACCCATGCTGACATGTGGACCCACTGAGGTCACATGTTTGTTTCGAGGCATACCAGTCAGCTTGCGTTACAAATCTTTGCTAAAAAAAAGTCTCTGTTGATCATCTTGCAAGAACATACACATGGCAGCTGATTGTGATTTTCGATGGCACAGATAAGATGAACATAAAAACGATCTCGTTCGACGAGAAGAGCAACTCGGTGACGATTTCCGGCCCGTTCGAGGCCGACAAGGTCTGCAAGAAGCTCTGCTGCCAGGCCGGCCGCGTCATCAAGGAGATGGACGTCGTCAAAGGCAAGGACGGCGGCGGCGGCGGCGGTGACAAGGCAGCCGCGAAGCCGGCCGAGAAGGACGCGGGCAAACCGGAGAAGCCCAAGGAGGGCAAGGCGGACAACAAAGAAGGCAAGGCCGAGAAGGACGGCGGCGGCAAGGCGGACAAGCCGGCGGAGAAGAAGGAGGCCAAGGCCGAGGCGAAGGACGCGCAGCCAGCGGAGAAGGAGAAGCCCAAGAACGCCAAGCCGGAGAAGAAGGTCAGGTTCGAGGGAGACGACGCGAGCCCCGCCAAGGCCGTACCGAAGGCCGACATCGGTCCCCTCCTCGAGAAGATAGTGGCGGCCAACAAGGGCGCCGGTCCCGAGCCGCAGCCCGTCGCGCCGCCGCCGGCGGCGCCGCCTGTCGCGCAGGGATTGGCCGTGCCGTCCATCTGGCCTGCGCCGGTGAGCTCCGTCGCCGGGTACAGCTACAGCCCCTCCTACGACCCGTCCTCCTACTACGGCGGTGGATACGGCGGCGGTTACGGCTACGGCTGCAACTGCGGGTACGCCCCCGGGTACTGCCGGTGCGGCGGCAAGCCGGCCGCGCCACCCGGCGGGTACTACGGCGTGCCAGTGTACGACAACCAGGGCTGGCACTACGGTGGCCGGCAGTCGTACTACCCGCACCAGCAGCCGCAGCAAGCGTTCTACGAGGACCCAAACGCCGGGTGCAGCGTCATGTGACGGCGATCAGCCGATCAAACCCCACCGTGGACAGAGTCACAGTCACAGAGCAATCATGTTCAATGTGTGGTCAGTCACCCCGCCATGGCCAGCGCCATGTTCCTTGTTTACGCCTATGGGTTCTTGTTTATTAGGGCGTCGAGTCGAGTTGTGCATGTGAGCAGTTGAGCTGCGAAGCTTCTGGTGCCTATAGTTCCTCTCCTCCTTTTTCGCGTCGGCGATGAGATTATAATGAGATGATCAAGTACAGTGTTTACATGGAGCAAACCATATGAAGCCGAGTGTGATCATGGTTCATGCTGATCGAACAGTTAATCTCCTGAAAAAGAAAACTAATGATCTCTGAAGAACCTGTGCAGATTCCTAGTATTTGTGGGTGATTAGTCTGTAATCACCCTCGTCGCTGCAACTCATTTGATTTTCGGGAGAACATGTGACGATCCTGCTTTGTCATTTGAACTCTGTGATGGGCTGGAACCGGAGGCCTGAACATTCTGCTTTGGAATTTTGCACAGCGAAGAGATGCTTCGGTGCTTTGGGCGGGCATGGTTCCTGCGATGCAGAATGTATCGGTTGGTCAGGTTTCTTTGTCCGGTGGAAGTGGGAGTGGGAGTGGATCAGGCGTGTCTAACTAACCAGCTAATCAATCAATCATCAACCAGTCAATCAGTGCAGGAACACGATCTCATGCTGATCGGTGCTCACTCGGGGACATTCGTTCTTTGGTGCGCTCATGTTATCTCGACTCACAGCCTGGCACAGCAGGAAAGCGAAAACGGGAGCTGGGTCTGATGGAAATTTCAGTTCCCTTCCAAAAAAAAAAAAAATCATGGAAGCTTCACTTCTCTTTCAAAAAACTTAATGGAAACTTCTCCCGGTCTTTTTTCCTCTGCATTCAGGAAGCTTTTGTTTCCCGGTGGCGTAAAGCTTGTCACGGTGTGGTTATGGGCGGTAAATGGGCCCAGTCCATGAATCCTTTCACAATTTAAATTGGTTTTTATTACATGTTACAGTAGTTAAGAAGTAAACTAAAATGTAGGGGCGAAGCCAGAGCGGCGAAGCACCGATGTCAGGCTTAACTTTTAACGAGGTCATTAGCTACGCAATTATGATTTAAACAGTATTTTACATGTAGAATTTGCAAAACCGCCGGTGTCAACTGACACCATTAGTTCCATGTGGCTTCGCCACTGCTAAAATGTGATCCAACTCTCACCATACCTATTTTTTTTCAGCCCGTTTAGGAGGCCTAGTGCCTAGGTGTGGTGTATGTATGGAGATGAAAGGGAAGGAAGATGTTGCTGTCTTGCAGATTTTGGGCCATACGATTGATACCCATCCTCCATGGACCAATCCGCCAGTAGTTGGGCCTATCGGTGAAACACGCTGCTAAGCTACGTGCCGATCGCCATCAGCCCTCGCTAGTCGCCAGGCAGTGCGCGCGTGAGTCGTTAAAAAACCTTGGGCACCGATCTACCAAGCCACATTTCAAGCTTCACGCAGTGCAGCAATGAGTAGAACTGATCGCGATCACACGCTAGAATGAAAAGACACGAACTGTTTTCAGTCGAACTCTTTCGAAATCGTTCGAGTTCTAAACAGGCGCTGGTGCAGTGGAGCTGAGCACTAGCGGTTCGCAGCATCTTCCGCAAATTTCTTCTTCTTCAGCTGCTCGGTTCGATGGTTCACGAACTTGGCGACGTCGGCCAGCAGCCGCTTGCTATCCGCGAGCTCCTCGAACACGTAGAACGCGTGGATGGCGTCCGGGTACTCCGCCACACGGACCTCCGGGACCCCGGCGGCGCGCAGCGCGTCCGCGTACTCCCGCTGCCTGTCCTGGTGCGCGTCCCACCCGCCGACGCACACCATCGTCGGCGGGAACGCTTTCCAGCCCGCGCGGGCGTCGCGCCGGACCACGGCAGGCACGTTGGCGGCCTCGTGGTCCCGCGTCGCGCCGGGTGGCAGGAACGCGCGCCACAGCCAGGCCAGCCGCTCCGGCGCCCCGAACGGCGCGTGGCGCA
>BCLF01000044.1:517816-550393 GCA_001602275.1 Zoysia japonica | reverse complement strand
CGCGCGGCCACGTGGTGCGCGATGTTGCCGCCGGCGCTGTCGCCCGCGAAGAAGACGGCCGCGGGGCGGGGAGACGGGAGCGCGCCGCCCGCGCCGGCGAGGACCCACCGGACGGCCGCCTCGCCGTCGTCGTAGGGCGCGGGGAACCGGTGCTCGGGCGCGAGGCGGTAGTCGACGGAGGCGACGAATGCTGGCACGGCCGAGGCTACGCGGCGGCAGAGCGCGTCGAACCGCGACGACGCCGCTGACTGGAACACGAAACCGCCGCCGTGGAAGTAGACGACCACCGGGAGCGCCTCCTTGCCGCCGCAGTCTTTTTGAGCGCTCGTCGGGGTGAAGAGGCGGACGCGGAGATGGTCCGAGACGGCGTGGTCGGAGGACGCCACGCCGTCCACGGGGGCCGCGCAGGGCGGGACGGTGCGGTCGAAGAGGGAGAGCAGGAAGCGGTTGACGGTGCCGTCGCCGCGGAGGGAGGTGGCGTGCAGGGTGTTCACGGCGCCGACCAGCAGCCGCACGCGCCACGGCAGCGGGGGCTTCCCCGGCCGCGGCGGTGGATCCAGCGCCGCCATCTCGATCCGGGATCCCCCTTGCTAAGGACTAGCAGGTGGCTGACGATACGGGGCGCCAGGGGAGTGGATCAAACAAGTTTATCTGTCAGGCTTTAATCATCTGAGCGAGACTTTTCAGCGCAAAAACTCTCGATTTTTGCAAAGAAGGTCTCGTTATCATTATAATTTTATAACTTTTTTAAAATATATCATCGATATGTTAATGATAAATAAAATTTACAAATAAATAACACATAGATTCGAATAATATATTTTAAATTTCATAAAAGTGTAATAAGTATATATCAAACTAATCCAAAATACAACGGCCTTCTTTGCTAGCCATATTAGGCCGAAAGACTTCAGAACGTGGGCCAGGATGAACGCACTGGAATCTGAAACCCGGTCATTTTTTTCCCTTCGTTTTTGATTCGTTCCAGATCACCGCAGCTAGAAATTCACAGTCGCAGTCGAGCTACACGAGGCCACGACATGCGTCTGAGCGAAAACTACGTCCGATCGTGTCCAACGCCACCAGTCGCACGGCCCCGCCGGTGCCGGCTGCGCCGGGGAACCCGGCCGGCCAGCTCTACACCTCACACGCTTTGATCCGCCGTTGCCGCCCGCGTGAGCGCGGCCTCATGCGGGGCTCCAAGCCGGCCGTCGGTCACGCAATCGCGCTCCGCGTCACCAATCGGCGCATCGACGGGCTGGCAGTGCTGCTAGCATGACACAGGATCCGTGGAATCCCAGTGGTTAACCGCAGCCCGCAGATAGATTGCCGTGATAGCGGCAGTGATACCGCGACGAAGACAAGAGTAGGCGCTGAGCTGAGATTAACGACATGCCACAGACAATAAGCACGACTTAGTCGAAATAAACAAAGCAGCCGACAGACAAGAGGATGCATGCAGCACGCTGGAGTGATGTGCACACTTTGCAAACACACCTTTTTCCTCATTATGTGATCGTGGCCATCGGTATCGCTATAATGTCCTTCACCCCCCCTTCACCTCTCTGCGAGATTTCGGCGATGGAAATGCCATGTCATCTGGATCTAGTGGAACGCCCATTACAAAAGGAAGAAGTAATTAAGATCATGACAGATCGGCACTTGGAAAAGACACAGGACATCTAGGCTGCTAGCTGCACATTATTATGCATCTGATGCGTTGTTTAGGAAGCAGTCCATTTCCAGTCGATTTAACTAATCTCCAAATGATAATATACTTTTTAAGAGTGACCTATAGGATAACATAATGTACTGCAAATGAAATTCCAAGCTATGCTGAAAACAATTATTGGCCGATGGAGTAGGTAGTTAGCAACATCGAAGTAGTGAAACCTAGGAAATATGCAGAAGGGGGGCACTTGGCGGTCTTTGATGTCTGACCCGGACAACGTCGAGGACCGCTTTTGCATCACGGCAGAATGGTTTCATTTCAGAGGGAGGCCGGCGGCTAGTTGCGGCCGGCTGTGATTTTTATTTCGGGCTTGTGTTTGTCTAGTGATCTCTGGTATCATCTTTTTAAGTAGAAATACACTCCAATTATGTATTCGTATTTTATCGAAATTATGTATATGTACCGCGCTACTCCTCGTCATGACCCTCTGTCCAAACAAACCACAGACAAGTCAGACTCACACCTCACGTCTCATTCCTACGTGGCAACCTCCGGGACCAACCCTGGCCCACTCGCACGCACTTGGCCCCCAGACTTATCGACGGACAAACGGCGCACCACGCGACACGTCGCTCGCTCGATGCATTCTTATCCCCACGATTCAGCCGACGGTCGCTGCTGCCACTCTCCCGTCTTCACTCTCCTCTCAACTGCCTCTCGTCGCTCTGCTCCCTCCTCCCTTCCCTTGCCAATTCTGCAGCACCTCAACGTATACGCTTCTCCGGTGAACTCAAGCTTCTGCTCTTCGCGTTCTTGACTCGTATAGCAGTGAGTTTTGTTTCGGTTTGGATCGTTTCGGTCGACCTTGGAGTGGTTTGACCGTGCGAGGAAGGAAGAAAGGGGAGAGCGCGCGGAGTCTGCTCTGTTCCGGCGGCGATGCCGGACTCCGACAACGAGTCCGGCGGGCCAAGCACCGCGGATCTCTCGTCGGCGCGGGGGCAGGACCGGTTCCTGCCGATCGCGAACGTGAGCCGGATCATGAAGAAGGCGCTCCCGGCGAACTCGAAGATCTCCAAGGACGCCAAGGAGACGGTGCAGGAGTGCGTGTCGGAGTTCATCTCCTTCATCACGGGGGAGGCGTCCGACAAGTGCCAGCGCGAGAAGCGCAGGACCGTCAACGGCGATGACCTGCTCTGGGCCATGACCACGCTCGGCTTCGAGGACTACGTCGACCCGCTTAAGCTGTACCTCCGCAGGTTTCGAGAGCTCGAGGGGGACAAGGTCGCCACCGGCGTCGCCTCCTCTGGCTCCGGCTCCGGCTCCGGCCCGCTGCAGAGTAAGGCGGACACGCCCTCGTCCGCACACAATGGCGCAGGCTCCGCTGTGGGCTACGGTATGTACGGCGGCGGAAGCGGCGTGATGATGATGGTGGGGCAGCCGATGTACGGGTCCCCGCCGGCAGGTTACCCGCAGCCCCCGCATCACCAGGCGGTGATGGGAGCGAGAGGCGCGTACGGACACGGCGGCGCGTCGCCGTCGGGGCTCGGCAGGCAAGACAGGGTATGACGACCGTGGTTGCATGGCCGCATGCCCTTGCACGGCTGAAGAGGCCGGCCAGCTCCTCGGTTGGAGCTGGTGATTGGTGCCGGCCTTGCTAGCTCGGTTCAGTTTATCTTCTTTTTAATTTGGTTTCTCCTATCTTGATTTACAATGTGCCGAAATGAACGATAGAAATGGTTCCTATTGATAGCTACTTAACGTCTTGATGATCCATGCCCTGCACTATTAAGCAAAATTATTAACCGAGCTTAATTTATTTGTGGAGTAGCCTCTAGCTTTGTACACGACACTTTCTTGCCTGGAAGTGTTACATCAAAATGACAGTCTTGATGTCCCCATATCGCTGTAGCCGGCAGCCAGCACACTTAACAATAGACAAAGGCTCACTTCGAGGTTGCACCTAACCATCACGCCAGGACATCAAATAAAGAGAACAGAGTGAGCGTTAAAATACCATATCCAGAAACGCGACGCACCAAACGGCCGGAGAACAACGCACAACCTCCACGTCACCGGAGCACTGGGCTAGTACTATAAAAACTCCACGTCACCCAACGCCTAAAAGTTCTTGACACGTGGACACCGCCGGCGACGTAAAGAAAAATATCCCGAGACGGCCGCATCACATCCGTAACGCACAAGTAAATGACGCTCAATAATAAAAATCGCTAGTCCACGAGCAGTCGCCATCTCGATCTTATTATCTGCACTGAAAGCTTATGATGCTACTGCCTCAGCACAGGCTACTAATGTTTGGCGTAGTTATCCTCCAGTCAGTCGGTGACTCAGTGCCAGTGGCACTAAGCTTTCAGTCTCATCGGCCGCTGGCTGCGAGAAAAGGACCGAGACAAACGGGAATGCGGCAGTGATAACGATGGGCGGCAGCTGAACAATGCAGGCAGCAAGCATTGGTGGAAGTTTGGACGGGGCATTGAGGGCGCAGGGGCCTGGATTCCATTGGCCAGGTTAATTTAGATCTCCATGTACCATGGGCAGGGACGGTCCCTGCACCGGTCCGTGATGCACGATTTTGCTACTGTAATTGCATTGGCAGCGTCTGGTAAGCGTGCACGGAAATGCGTGGAGGACCACCTCAATTTTGCCGAGAAAGAAAGGGGACACGAGACGGTTGTTTGGTCTGACGTGGGTAATTAGGCTTCTGTCACTGTCACTACTCATCAGAAAGATGATGGTCCAGCTAGCTCTGGGACACCTGTTCGCTACGACGGCAACATCCGGCGGAGCCAAACCCACGGAGTCAACTTGGACGGCAACGGCCGGCCAACACCATGAGATCGAGTTCCATATCTCTGACTTGATGCTCTGCGACGGTGGACTGGTGGCGGTGGGTGCCAACACTGAACCGTGCGTGCCGCCCAACCGAAGGTTAACCTTCGCCTTCGCCGCAAGATGGCGGTGTCGCGAAACGACATGCGTGACAGTTGGGCGGCGCGCGTTCCAGGGACAACGGGGTTGGAGAGAAGCGACATGTACACTGGCGGAGAGGAGGAATGCCTTGGTTTGGTGCGTTCGGAGTGGACGGTGGAGTGAAGAGAAGTGACAGACCATGACCAGGCGGCGACTTTACTGGTGCTGTGCGTGCCCGGCTACAGCACGACGGCGATGGAAGCAGGATTGCGTCTCCGTTCGTGTAATCCTACCAGGATCCGGGGTCACAACCGCCTCTATCGGTGGAACTGGAACCGACTCGAGGCGAGCTCCAGTGAATCCATCCATGATCAAGGCGCCGGCCGCGGAGACGTCCTTTTCGCGGCGTGTAAATTTGCTACAGTAAATGTCAGAAACATTGCCTACAATTTTAGTTTTGTTATAAATTAGATATAAAATTTATAGTTTTATGATAAGTTAGATATAAAATATATTGTTTTGTGATAAATTAGATACAAAATTTGTAGTTTTCTAAAATTATAGTTTGAATCTATAGTTTTGTGATAATAGTGATAAAATATATACAGTTTTGTGAAATTTACTCTTTATCTTAATATATTACTCTCTCTATTCTAAAATATAAAAATATCTAGATTTAATTAAAATTAAATTTTTTATCACTGACCACTTAATAATGTATATATTTTTTATACTCATCATGATATAAGCTTTTATAAAAAAATATATTTTTATATTAAAAATTATGTAATCTTTTAAATATTATTAGTAAAAGTTAAAATTTTTAATTTTATTTAAATATAAAAATACTTATATTTTAGAAGAGAGTTAGTACACACTTATTGCTCGCACCGATCCTATTGCGCTCATACATACGTAGCCAGTGTGTGCTACTCCCGCTGACCCACGAGGCACCATGGAGAACACAACCACCGCTCCTAGCGCTGTCGGTCTGGTGCCTTGCACGGAGTTCTGCGGCGTCATGCCGATGGCCAACGTCTCGACGGTCCGGGACGACAAGCCGCGGCTGCAGCGCTACCAAGGCACATGGGTGGCCGGGATCACGGCCATCCAGATCGAGCGGCTTCACGCCGCGCCGCGGCAACGTAGTCCTCGCGAGCTCGCCCAAGTGCGGCATGACGCCAATAGGGCAGATTCGAGTTCTGTCTTCGCGGACCGCTGGTAATTCCGGAAGGGAGAGGTTGGAGATCATTGGGTGAACCACATGACTCCGGACATGGCCCGACGTCTTGACGCCATATTCGAAGAGAAGCTTTTTGGATCAGGGCTCTCATTTGCGCTTTTTTGTAAAGGAGATTGCATTATTGGAAATACATGATGGCCTCCTTTGGAACGCATAAATTTCGTAGAAATTGTACAGAAATTTTACATGAATCAGTTTAATTTCTTAGCAAAAACGCAAGATTTAAAAAATTTTCTCGCAATCCAAAGGATGCCGAAGTTGTTATTTGTACCTACTTGAGTCGTGACTATTCTGCACCCACCTCATAAATTCATGTAGACTCTTGCAATTCAGCTTGGCAAATAAAGATGGCATTGAGTACCATCAAGAATCGTATCGGGTCATAGTACTCAGTTCACAACATGCTTTTATAAAATGTTACATGCCCTCGTTGGAATCTAACTAGACCATAGTTGTGACTACCATTACTGACTGATGGACATGCATAATTAGTGAATTGTATCCCTGGAACGGAAAAGGATCGGCTGACTTAGCAGCCGGTGTCTTAAACTGTGACTTCAACGAATCTCGGCCATCGGATGGCGAACCAACGTTCCGGATTAAGGGCTACAGTGCAGGAAAACTAAAAACACTATTGAAAACAGTAATTGTGAACAGTAATCGCTGTGATTAATACAAATTTACTGTAACATCCGACTGCTTACACTGTCCAAACAGTGACCGGCAGCCTTAATCTATGATTAAGGTAGCCGATCCGCCCCCTGGAACTAGACAATTCCAGATTCGAGGCAAATTGGCCCATGACGCATCAGACCATACGATTCTCAAAACTAGTGGTGTCATTGCCGATTGGCTAGATTTACTAGCAGAATGCAAATACCAATGTAAGCTACTCCTTCCATCCATATCTTTTTTTTTAAAATATCACGTCTGACCATCCATTTTATTTAAAAAAATCATGCAAATATAAAAACAAGTACATATTGCATAAAATGATTCTACTAATAAAATAATTCATTTTATGCTTAACCATTTTAAAGTTATTTGTAATTTATGCTTCCAATGTTTAATTCAAGATATGTTCAAAATGTTAAGAATAATGGCACCGGAGGAAGTAGTGAGTATGTACCTATTCCTACAATAAAACCTCCCGTATCAAGAGTTACTTGATTCTCATGTAGTCATGCATCTTTATAAGATTGAACGGGTACTGGTGAGTATAGTCTACCTCTATTTATAATGATGCTTACTTAAAAAAATACTACTCCTACTAAAAGCGACCCCATAACATGTTTTCTCTTGACAAAAAAGTCCCCCCTTCTTTATTCAAAGCATGCATCAAGCAGACAAAGGACCATTATTCTCTCTCATCGATCCCCATAAAATTGCTGTCGTTGTTCATAGCCAACGAGCTAGCGGTACCGACCTTCACACGCTAGTCAGTCTGGCTAACACACCCACTCCTCCCAGCGTTGCCGGTCCGGTGGCGTTCAAGGATCTCTGCGGCGTCATGCCGGTGCCTGACACCTCCAAGGATCGTGATGACATTGATGAGAATAAGTTGTGGCTGCAACGCTACCAGGGCACTTGGGTGCTGGCGCCATGGGTGGCCGGAATGACGGCCATCCAGCGGGACTTCACGCCGCGCCGCGGCGACGTGGTCCTCGCGAGCCCGCCCAAGTGCGGCACGACGTGGCTCAAGGCGCTGGCCTTTGCCACCAAGGCGCGGGACGCGCACCCGCCAGTGCACCCCGAACACCCGCTCCTCCGGCTCAACCCGCACGAGTGCGTCCTGTTCATGGAGACGTTGTTCGCCGCGGGGCAAGGAAGCAAGATGGACGGACGCGTTGCCGTCGCCAAGGCTGATGGCCACCCACATGCAGCACTCGGTGCTACCAGCTTCCATTAGCCAAAACTCCGACTGCAAGATTGTTTACATATGCAGGTCACACACCTTGCCATCGATCAACACAGTCATTGTATGTGCCACTGATCTAATATTCGTCACGATATCATAACCTTTGATATCAATATTGTTGGCCCAGATCTCACTCCTCTCTCACTCTAGAACACATGCGCGCACACAAAATGGCACAAGGTGCTGCGTACCAGCACCGGCACAACACAAACACTTCTATTTCTCTGATCACTTCACACTCACTGATTACACATGGTTTAAGTAGTACTTTGTTGCCGTGGCCGCTATCCAATGCCTCCACTTTGGCCGCACGACCCGGCCGCACTATCTGGCCACGCACGCATGCAGGATGCTCCACTACCTGAACTTGCATGCACGAACGCTCACCACTTCTCATTCACTGCACGCACTTATACTCCGGCACCGTTGATCACGTGCATGCAACGGCAAAACTCCAGCACAAGACTCGGACACTACACTCCACTCTCTGCATCTTGACTCCGTGCAGATCACCACCGGCCACTTTCTCCAAGCACATGCATGCTCCGCACGGCTCGGCACTTGATATTTGCTTCCCTTCAACAGATAAACTCTCTGTTAACTATCTCAGACACTAAACAACTCGACTAAAACACACGCAAATACGGAACAATAAGATTAAGTCTAACAAATATGCAGGGATCCTAAGGACATGCTAGTATCTTTATGGCACTACACAAGAAGAGGTATGCTGGACATTCCATTCCGCGACGTGTTCGAGCCAGCCTGCGACGGCATGCGTTTGGCGGCCCCATCTGGGATCAGGCCCTTGGGTACTGGAATGCAAGCAAGGCAAGCCCGGAGAAGGTGTTGTTCCTGAGGTACGAACAGTTGTTGTCTGACGTCGACCATGTTGAGAGCGTCAGGAAGCTGGCCCGGTTGACAGGCGGGAGACTGGGTGAATCATATGACTCCGGACATGGCGCGACGCCTTGACGCCATTGTCGAAGAGAAGCTTTCTGGATCAGGTCTCTCGCTTGCGTGACGCATAGTCACTACTACGAATAAGCCACGACTGGCGCATGTGTTGTGCTGGTTTGTCAGTGGTGCCGTGAAGGTTTAGTACCTAGGTTGGCCTTGTTTAGCGAGTACTCCGTTTATGTGTTATGGTCGTGTGGGTGGCATCCGTCCATCCGTATGTCGGGGGGTGGACGATCTGTGTAATAAAACTCTTCTTCTGTCTTAATCCAAAATAAATTCTCTCTCCATGTATAAGTATTTTTATATTTATTCTAAGTCAAATGGTTTTAACTTTACATAGAAAAACTTCAATTGATATATCTCTGCCCCTATATAGGGGTGCAAGAGCATCTCCAACGGCCCCAAAAAAAATCACTCCAAAAGGAATAGAGGAAAAAAAATAGAAGCCTATTTTAATCATTTCTCTAACAACTTCTCTAAATATGTTCTAATATATATTAAATTTGGGCCAAGTCAACAACCGGTTCCACAGTTAGTCGCACGCAAGATGAAATTGGGGACTTTAAAAAGTTTCCTAGATGTACTGGGTTTAGGGGGGATTTTTTGGGGCAAACAAGTTGGGTTTTTAGGGGTTATTGGAGGAGGTTTTTTTAACATCTTCCTAATAATTTGGTTTAGGGTGGCTATTAGAAGTTATTAGAGAATAGTGACCCTTATCTTCAAACATATTTAGTTTTAAAAAATAACTAAAATTTTAAAATCTCATCCACTTTTGAAAAACTACTTTACTTTTTGAATTAAGGGGATTCAAGCTCTGTTTGAAACACAGAATTTTTATAAAAATCACACAGAAATTTCAGAAAGATAAGTTCTATTTCATAGAAAAATAAAGAAATTTGAAAAAATTCTTCCGTTCCAAACATGCATCTAAGTATGCAAGCGGGTAACCAACAAGTATTTGTGGGTCAAGTTTTTAGTTCATTTTATCCCATTAACAAGGTGGAGGGAGAAGTTAGTACATTTTAAAAGTTTTAAATTGATCCACTGATTCAAAAAATAGGAAACATGCACGTATTTACAACCCTGTGACGTCTCTGATTTATTATTGTGCGGAATTCTCGTGTCAGCGTGAGCAGCGGATGGCCACGGCCAACTACGCTGGTTGTAAATGGCACATAAAACACAGTATAAAATTTTATATTATTAAAATTGATCAAATTTATAAAAATTATTAGTTAAAGACAAATTTAATCAATTCTAAATATAAAATAATTTTAGACAGATGTGTACTAACCGATCAAACACCCCCGCAGGCCAGCTCGCACGCTACTAATCCCTAGCACCAACGCGCCCCGTGCGCCCGGCCTGGTGCCGTGGGACGCGGTGGCAGTCGCAAGCGACAGCAAACAAATTGTATTCAGGCCCAAATCTTCCTCAAATGCTAGTAGAACAAATGAATTAGGAGCTTGAGACAACAACCATTGAGTACTCGTTTGTCCACAGGCAGCGGACGGGCGTAGAAAAAAAATCACGGCGGCAGGCCACATGAACGCGGACAGCAAGTTCGATTGCCTAATGCCCACCAGCCCAATGTCGAAGAGTACCAGTTGCCTAGTGGCCGACCGTGGCAATCCACTCCATATTTTTTTTTTAAAAAAGGACACACAATCATCTGTATCGCCAAAGAAGAAAAATGCTATCTAGAAAAAGAAGGCACGATCTTTCACGGCCAGCCCCTCTGTATGTACCCATCGCCGACGAGCAGGCAACCAGCCGTGGCAACTGGCAAGTGGCAACGCCGAAGATGGCTGCTGATACCGCACTGGCGGTGGTGGATCAGAACTTTAGGAGCTTTATTACTCAGCCTTAAGCAACAAGTGCCTGCCCACAATGGTTCTTATTGGGTTGAGGTCGGCTTGGGACTCAAATCCACTCCCGTATAGGGGAAACTGCATACACCACTGTAGCGAAGAATTTAGATAGAATTTTTACCGTTCGATCGAAAATAGTCGCACTAGGCTGTCGCCACAGTAAACTGATGAACAGTAATTTCTGTGAGGATAACTAAAATTTACTGTTCATTCGAAGGTGACACTGTTCACAGTACTTATACTGTAGCAGACACTTTACAGTAGCTTCAGGCCTCACAACTGACTGTGGACGACCATCCTTTGAGTCGTATGTTTGCCTCTGAGTGTGTAGCTTCCATACATCCTAGAAGCAGTTGTGTGAACTCTATGTTTTATAGATCATTCGAACCTATTGTTGCTTAACTGGAATGTACGAGGTCTAAATAGTCCTATCAAAGGGATGCAGTGAAAGAAATGGTAAGCTCAACTCAATCAATTACTACGGTATGTCTGCAAGAAACAAAGCTACAGTGCTTTGATGATAGATTGATATCTCAAACAATGGGGCATCAATTTGTGGAGAACTACTCTTATCTACCAGCTCAAGGAATTAGGTGTGGGATTCTTATAGCAGTATCAAGCTCGCACTCCAAGCTGTTAACATCTAGATGCTCTGAGAACACCATAACAGTTACAATACATCAGCTGACAAGACCTCACCACCATAAGCGAATCCTATGCCCAACTCACAATCGGCGAATCCTATGCCCAACTCACAATCGGCGAACCGTGTGCCTAACTAGAAGTTTACTTATGAGAATGATCCTATACAATTTTTTCTAAAACCTACACAAATGCACGTCAAAACCAGACTGTCTGTCTAAAAAATAAATTTTGAATCTCATTAATCTCGAGAGCATTGCTCAGCCTGACCTCGATCCAAACCTAGCCCAGATTGATGGGTTCGATCCAGTTCCCCTCATTGTTGCAGAGGTCTAGATTACTCAGCAACGGCACGAACCGTATTCAGCTTCGAAGAACATGTTCTTTGTGAGATCATCAGAATCACCACGATTTTATTTACGCTGCGAACATCGCTTACTACTGTAGCACCACGTTCAAGAGAGACGTAATTTTAACATATAAAAAGTTTTTCACTCATTTAACTAAGCTCCATTTATTTCATTCGTGGATGGAGAGAGTACAACAGAAGTGGACGGAGAGAGTACAACAGACACAGACAAGTAATTATCATCAAACCGCAAATGCTGCCACTGCCGCCTCGGCGCCGACGGTGCGAAGCAGCTGGAAGTAGAGCTGCGGGCTTGCCAGGAAG
This sequence comes from Zoysia japonica, assembly GCA_001602275.1. Lineage (NCBI taxonomy): Eukaryota > Viridiplantae > Streptophyta > Magnoliopsida > Poales > Poaceae > Zoysia > Zoysia japonica. Next base: position 538,486 of record BCLF01000044.1, on the reverse strand, counting down.
GCCGCCCGAGAGATGATGAACCCTGCGGCGCCTGGCGCCTTCATCATCACCACGGGTGCGGCGGCAGGCCAGAACATGTACGCGCATGCCATGGCGCCAGCGACACCGGCACTGACTGCCACTTTCATTGCCATGGCAGCTATCACAACCATGTTATCAGTCTAGTATTAAGGAGGGGGATGGCTATGCTGGCACGACAGTTGGAAAAAGGATGCGAAAATGATGAAGGTGAGGGATGGTGCGGAGTGTTGGGGGCGTTCAATTAATTTATATGCCACAAACCGAATCTGCATCCTCTTTTGAAAGAAAGGAAGAAAATAACAAAGAAACTCACCACCATAAGCGAATCCTATGCCCAACTCACAATTCGGGAATCCTAAGCCCAACTCACAATCAGTGAATCATATGCCTACCTAGAAACATCATTGTTACTAATGAGAAATGATTCGGTACAACTTTTTCTAAAACCTACACAAATACATGTCAAAACCAGACTGCCTGTCTAAAAAATAAATTTTGAATCTCATTAATCTTCAGAGCCTCGCCCAGCCCAACCCTAATCCAAACCCACCCCAGATTGACGGGGTTCGATCTCGATCCCTTCATTTTTTCTGAGGTCGTAGATTAGTCAGCAATTGCATGGACACGTTCTTTGTAAGATCATCAGAATCACCACGATCTGATTTACACTGAAAATGTCGCCCTACTACTATAGCACACGTTCAAGAGAGGCGTTACCTGAAATTATTCCAGAGAATTCTGATGAAGTATAAACTCTGGTGAAAGGGATGAACCCCGATGATGCCTGAGAATGTAACTCGGTAGGCTGCGCACTCACCTACCTGCGCGGGCCATCCGAGCCGATGCACGATCTCGAAGCAACCTTTCTGATGGGTGCTAAGATAGCGCTGACACAGTTTTTTTTCCTCGCTATATATTAATTGTGTGGCAGTGTCACCACTGTTTTTTCCCCTCGCTATATATAAAAGCAAAATACTCACTCACTTCCAAAATAAGTGTTATTTTAAATTTTTTTCAAACTTTTTTCTTTGACCATTTGTTTTATTCATTTTTTTAAAAAAATTATTTATTTTATTGTAAACTAATTTATTTTTACATGTACTTTAAACTTGACTTGTTTATTTTTTTATTTTTGTAAATTTTTTAAATAAAATGAATGGTTATATGTCGATTTTAAAAATCAAAAATGTCACTTATTAACATTTAGTTTGGGGCAAGGGTAAAAGGGTCATGAAGATGGTGAGGGAAGAATCAATCATGGTTCAACACCACAGTACGAGAGCATCTACTTTTCTATTAAAACGCAAGAAAGGAAATTGCAAAAGGATCTTCACCATCAGTGGATGAGAATCATGTGCCCATGTACAACATGGTCGAGATAATTATCTTGTCAGATATTCTCTCTGTTTCAAAATATAAGCATTTTTGGGTTTAGTTAAAGTCAATTTTTTTAACTTTTATTAATAATATCTTGAAAACACATAATTTCTAATATCTTATTTCAGAATAAATCTTAAAAAATTTAATTTTTATATAATAAAATATTAATAATTTTTATTATATATAGTTAAAATAATAAAGTTTAACTTTAATTTAAACTAGAATTACTTATATTTTGGAAAGGAGCGTAACCATTTCAATCATTTCTAACTTTTTTACCGGCATTTCTCCCTTAATACTACTACTTCTTGTGCTTCTCTGGAGTTACATTTTTTTTTGTTTGTAACGGGTAGCTTGATTTACAAACAACGTTGCTTCAACCATTCAACCTGACTGCACTCTCCTAGTCTCCTGTCTCACTTCTATTCGAGCGGACACTATTATGAGCTGCTGATTCCCGATCTGCTGTAGATTACAATTCGATGATATAGCTCCACGAAAAATGTATATGCCACAAACCGAATTTGCATCCCCTTTTGAAAGCAAGAAAGAAAATAACAAAAAAACTCACCACCATAAGTGAATCTTATGCCCAACTCACAATCGGCGAATCTTATGCCTAACTAGAAACGTCATTGTTACTTATGAGAAAGTGATCTGGTACAACTTTTTTTAAACCTACACAAATGCACGTCAAAATCAGAGTGCCTGTCTAAAAAATAAATTTTGAATCTCATTAATCTCGAGAGCCACGCCCAGCCCGACCCCCATCCAAACCCAGCTCAGATTGACAGAGTTCGATCCTGCTCCCCTCATTTTTGCTGAGGCCGTAGAGTAGTCAGCAATGGCACGGATTGCTGGTTAAATCTATATTCAGTTTCGAAAAACGTGTTCTTTGTGAGATCATTAAATCACCACGATTTGATTTACGTTGAGAACGTCGTCCTACTACTATAACACTATGTTAAAGAGAGGCGTTACCTAAAATTATTCCCAAGAATTCCGGTGAAGTATAAACTCTGGTAAAAGGGGTGAACACCGGTGATTCCTGAGAATGTAATGTAACTCGGTGGGCTGCGCGCTCTCCTACCTGCGCTGGCTATCCGAGCCGATGTCTCGGTCTCGAAGCAACCTTTCTGACGCGGTGGTTGTATCACTCTAGAGCTTTAGCAACAAGTGCCCACAAGCCAGAGCAATTAATTGTGTGGCAGTGCCACCACTGTTTTTTTTTCCCTTGGCTATATATATAAAAGTAAAATATTTAGTTAGGGGTAAGGGTAAAATGGTCATGAGGATGGTGAGCGAAGAATCAATTAAGGTTAACATCACAGGACGAGAGCATCTACTTTTCTTTTAAAAAGCAAGAAAGGAAATGGCAAAAGATCTTCACCATTAGTGGATGCGAGTCGGGCTGCTAATAGGTTCAAATCCACCGCGTACCCATCCAAATCAAAATGAACTGAGCAAAATTAAATAACCCCATCCAACCCACAAAATCTTAGCTTAAACCCGCTCAACCTTACCCATAAGTTTAATTAAGCCCTGGCCCAACCTAAAATGTGAGTGGAACCCGTGGATTTGCATGGGTTCTCACTTCTCACACACGTTTGTGTGCTGGGGGAAGGTAGATGCTTTAGTAATTTTGATGAGCACTTTTTTTCCCTCAGAGTCTGTCGTTAGTAAAATATAGTAGAATCATAAGGCCCCATGGAACACAGGAATTTCATAGAAACCATACAGAAATCTCAAAGAAATCAGCTCAACTTTACAGAAAAACACAAGAAATAGAGCATTTTTTCACCTCCTTTGGAACGTAATAATTTCACAGGGATCACACAGGAATTTTATAGTAGTCAGTTAAATTTCACAGGAAAACATAGAAAATTAGAAAAATTTTCGCGTTCTAAGGCCTTCTTTGCCACGGAGGATTTATTTTTCATACGTTTTCTTGTGAAATTGAATTGATTTTAATGAAATTCATTATTCCAAAGGGGCTCTAAGAGCTACCATTACCAATCTTCAAATATACACAAACATGTTCAATACAATTAATTAGCCTGCAACAATACTTAATTAATTAATCAACCTACACCCATGGGTTCAACGTGCCAGCAACCATGGATTTCCACTCAGTTCTAAACCAACATACATACCAACGCGCCTCCAACCCAACCCGGTTTAAACTTTAACCCATATTTCAACCGATCTAAATGAACCTAAACTAAAACCCAACCTATTTAACCCAAATGAACCCGCCGCATTAGGAGGCCTAGATGCGAATCATGTGCCCATCTAGCAACATTGTCTAGATAATTAACTTGTAAGGTACGCGTTTCCATATTTTCTAACTTTTTTACCCCAATTTCTCCCTTAATCGCACTACAAGTTGTGCTTTGCTGGAGTTACATTTTTTTTGTAACTGTAGCTTGTAAATAAATTACAACGTGGCTTGAAATATTCAATCCCATTGCCCTCTCCTATCTCACGTATATTCAAGTGGATGCTACTATTAACTACTGATTCGATCCGCTGTACAGTTCTGAAGAGATACGAGGGAAAATTAGAGATTTGCCACCCTTACGTATGGTACATGCTCATTATACTCTTTTTCAATGTCCTTATAATTTTAGATAATTTATACTGACTTATTTAGATATTTGCGACCTACATTTTTTAAAGTTTTTTCTGGCTGCTTTCTTCCACCTCTACTATTTCTGACGCCACACCAGCCAACGTTCACGTCCCATCTCGACGATATGACCTCGAGAGCGCCCCACCCCCCACCACAACCACACAAACATATAGGTGGCCAACGGGCTGTTCTATGCCAACCCGCAGGCCGCCAGCCTAGGTCCAACCATGGCTCGACTGTTTTTGTAAGGGCTGTGCCATGCCGCCGGTTTGTCGGGTTGTACCATGCCGACCGGCCTGAAGCCTCTAAGAAAACTAAACTTAATTTTTTTCTGAGAAATTATCGAAAACTAATTCTACAATATTTAAAATATTAAATTTTAAACATAAATGGAATGAATTACATGTATTTAACATTAAATTTTAAATCAAAATCTCACAGATCTACCGAGTCGTGATGTGCCGGGCCGCGTCTGACGGGCTACGCGGATCGGACATCGTGCCTAGTTGGACCTCCTAAATGAGTCATACTCATGCCGGGCCTAGTGCCAGCCCTTGTGGCCCGGCCCACTTGGCCATGTATCCTGTCACATACACCCCCACTCTATCGCGGCCCTGACGCAGTTGCTCCCTCAGTTGGTCTATGTCGCAGAATGGCAAAGTCATTGTGTAATTTTCCATCTCTAAGTAAGGGTGCGAGAGTCATTTCCTAATTTTATTCCATGTCAGCATGTTTATGTGGTAACTAAAAGATATAATAGTGGCAAAATTTTAAATAAATTATTTTATGTTTTTCATATTTATAAAGATATTGAAAAATATGACAAAATGAGTATGTACCATCCGTAAGGTGGCAAATTACTAAATGGCGCGTGATATGATATTCCTGTTCAAAAAATAATCTGTACTGTCTCTATAGCTCAATACACGTAAGATGGCCGAAGCCATAACATCTGCTTTCAGGTCACTTGCCTGATTACTGATACTCATTCCTCCCATTTCAGTCTGTGTCAAGGACTCAAGGTGCATTTACCCAAACCAAGAAACGGATTTATTTTTTCATATATAAACAGCAGAGCAGATATAAGGTACTTGGACAACAGACATTGACTAGATGTTCATTACCGATACATATTGATCGGCACATGCAAACTTCGGAGCTGAAATCGAAGGAGCATAACGCACAATCATACTAATCGCACTGTTGCAGTGGCGTGCAGGCATGCCGATGCGCCGACAGAGGTGCGGAATAGAAACGCGACCAGCTCGGCGAGGGGCCCAGGCCACCGGCCTCGCGCGGAAGACGGCTGCCGCCACGACGGCGCCGCCAGCGCGCCGGATCTGGAACTAGAGCGCCGGGGCGGCCTCGAACGCCGCGCGCGATATGAGCATGCCGGCGGCGCCCGGATCAGGATCGCCTGCGAGACTCTGTCCTCTATCAGCCGTTGAAGAGACCTGATGGCCAGCAAAAACAACGGCTCAAAAGCCATACGATAGGAAATTAATCTCATTAATTACACCGTGGAGGGAAATTAAGGCTCCATGTGTCCCAAAATAAATATTTTTCAAGATTTACATCAACGTTTAACCGTTCGTCTCATTCAAAAAATTGGCAAAAATATTATTTATTTTATTTTGAAATGTTATATTACTAGAAATATTTTAAACATGACTTGTTGTATTTATATTTTATAATTTTTTTAATAAGATGAATGGTTAAACGTTGATTTCTAAAAATAAAAAACAACATGTATGTTAGTACGGAGGCAGTATATTCTCACTCTGCTTTAGCCATATAAGTGATGCACAATAATAAGCATAAGAGAAGGAGAAACACAATGTACTAGGAGTATATTACAAGAGCCCTTTTAAAGTAGACTAAGTGGGTTGGCATGAGGGCCGATTATATTTGCCCGGCCAATGTTTTTGCATCATCTAATTTTGACTAATGATTTTAAATATTTCATTAAATTTAAAAATATAATACTTATATTTTAAATATATCATAAGAAATATTTCAAAATATAAATTTTTTATATTATTAAACTTAATTGAATTTATAGAAATTATTGATAAAGATATATTTAACCAATTCTAAATATAAAGCTACTACCCCTCCATCCAAAAATAGTGTCCAGCTTTGAATGCTGCTCCTTCCATTAACAATTATAAATAATTTTAGCATTCAATTTTGTTTTTAATATATATCATTCTCACTTTTAAATATAACCTTTTCTCTTTTTAATACACTTTCTATTTTCTCAATAAATCTTTATCTCTATCTCTTTCTTTTTCATTTTTTTTACATACTGTACTTTTTATTTTTCTTTAATTTCTGTGCTCAGGACTAATGACCTGTTGTGAATGGAGGAGTACTATTTTTAGACGGATGGATTACCACCGTTCCAAAATGTCTCAATTTTTTACTACCAACAACATAAAATTTACAAAGTTTTTAATATATATGAATGATATCAATAGATTTTTAATAAAGCTAACTATAACAATAAATAGATTATCATATTTAAAATAATTTATTTTTATAGATATTATCAATTAAAATTGTAATGAATTAACTTTGATCAAATTTAAAAATATTTACATATTGGAACGAGAGAGTATTTCGGACACGTGCACTACGATCACACCCCAGCAGCCCTCGCATGCCACTAGCACGAACGCGCCCCGCCGGCGCCTGGCCCGGTACCGTGAGAGTGGACATGGACTATCGTCTCGATGCTTTCCTCAAGCCAAAAATTGCGAAAAGCGATCCGGTTAACAGTTTCGATGAAACCGATGCGGTTGGATTTTATCGGACGATTGGTTTTTAATTTAATTTTTTTAAAAGATTAAAATTAAAAAAATTTAAAATTTGAAAATTGATAGGTAAACTGATTAAATTGGATGAAAACCAATTAAATTGGTCAAGTTGATTTTTATTTTAAAAAACAAATTTTAAAACTGAAAAAATTGAACAATAAATCGAAAAAACTGAGCGGTTTTCATTTCAAAACCTATTTTTTCAATTCGTAGCGGTTTCGAGTGGTTTTTGATTGGTTTTCACAATTTTCATAAAAACCGATCGAGCCAATGCCGACCTGTCTGAGCAAACGAAATGGAAAACCCGGGTCGTCAGGCTGTGGATGGGTGTTGGGAAAAAAAAATAATCGAACGGGTTTTTAGATATTCAAGGCCGTGGAACATGTTCAGCTGCTCAATGGACACGGGGAGAACGCAAGCAGGCCCGAGTACCACTTTGACACGGGCCCTGTTTGCCATGCCAAGGCTGATGGTCCTGCTTTGCTGTCTATTGGTCCCATTCGGCGCTGCATATTTTGGGCTTACTCGGTGGTGTCGAGACCTACTCGAAGAGTACGAGTGGCCTAGTGGGCGATCGTGCCAAGTGCCAACCCACTCCATTTTTTTTTTTAAAAAGGTCACACAATCATACTGTACTAAAACATTCTCTTTTGCCTACGAGCACAAATTTGGTTGGCTTTATTTACTGAAGTTCAAATTTGATTTATATTGTATAGCTATAGTTTTTTTTGGATGCTTAAATTTTTTAAAATTCAAGTCAAAGTGCAAAGAGTCAACTATAAAAAATGTAGTCTGTGATGTCTATTATAGTTATGGACGAGAAAAAACAATGATGAAATATCAGTTGTCAGAATGGTTTTATGGTCACTCATTTCAGTTAGTTCAGGTTCCCAATTAGAAAACGTCCACATGAGCTGAATCGGCAACAGCTGGATGAGTGATTTATCCGGTGGCTATTTTTCATCTCTTGACTTGCGCTATAAACATGTCAAATTGTAGGTCAGAATTCTCTCTACTCGGCAGAATATAGTCTTTTGTCGAATGGCAGCTTGGCTAAAAGTCGCATAAATGCTGAAAATGAACAATGCAATTAAATAAGTCAATAATGACATGTTTGATATTAGGTAACCTGATCTTTCTGAAACACTACAAAATTTCAACATCCATGTTGTGTACAGAAAAGATTCTAGGTCACAATTAAAAGATTGTGCTTACCAGCACTATATGTCAAAAAATCAAAGAGACAGGTATAATACAATGATACACTAAGATGTACAAAAATTTTATAGTAAGAACAACAACTAATGCTATCTTCAGCAACTTAAATACTTCAGTTAATTTCTTGGCTAAACACCATAGGACACCAGAAGACACATTTTTTTAAGAAAATGAAAAACATCTTGTTCAAGGGAAAAGTTGAAAAATGATGAAATCTTCCTTACATGACAGACCCTGGTTTCAGTTGTGCTAGGAATGTCATGGTTTCGTTTGTTAAACCTCTTCTCTCGTCAATCGCATGAGCCCCAATAATTTGAGAATTTGCCATCTCTGTAAATTCAGCAGGAGCCAAGAGATAATAATGCCAGATAGATAAAACATTAACGGGTGCAGTGCCGTCAGAGAAAGTGAACTTCATAAAAAAAATGATTCTCAGTTTTATTTAAGACGACATAAGGCATTGACGCTCGGACAAGAAGCTCTGCGCAGTTGACATTGCGGTTCATCCAACTCAATGGAGTGGTTCTTGATTTCAAATGAGATACTAAAGAAGCAAGATATTTTTCTCTAATCTGAAAGGTTATAAATATAGACAAATTTGTAATCACAGTGAATACAAAAGTACAAGAGTCCCTCAAGTGTAAAGGTAAGGACCTGTGGATTATCACTGATAGAGGTGTAGTCGTTTTCTTTAGTATCTGAAACAGCATGGAAAATTTATCAAACCTAGCATAATTTGAGAATTCCTCAATATTTTTTGTGAAACAAAATTAAAAGAACAGTTAGCAGTAAGTATAGTGATGTTGAGAAAATACTTCACCAGAACAGAAGCATTGCATAATTTTTTTCCAGTAGCATATAATATATGGCAATTGTACTGTATCCATCTCACAGATGCATTCTTATTTCTGATTTGACATACCGTTGCTCTGATGAACCAATTAATTTTATTTCAGTATTTCAGTAGTATTCATAGCAGAGACCTTGAACTGTCGTGTTCAAACTTCTTTTTTTTTTTTGTGGAAAAGAGAGAGTTCTCTCGGCCTTTATAGAAAGCCAACAACAACAGTTCAAGGTAGCAAACACAAGCTATGAATCGTGTTCAAACTTTTCTCTAGTAAAGATAGCCAAAGTAGAAAAAAAGACATTTTAAAAAGGAAGACACCATCTTTCACGGCCGGCCCCTCTGTACGCACCCATCGCCGAAGAGCTGAGCAGGCAGTTGCCTGCACCGCCTTGGCAACGCCGAAGCAACCGTTCTGATGGCTGATGGTACAGCACTGACGCGCTGGTGGATCAAAACTTTAGGAGCTTTAGCTTTAGCAACAAGTGCCCTCAAGCCGGAGCAACTAGTTGCATGGCATTGCCACTACTGTTTTTCTTTCTTGGCTATATATAAAAGAAAAATATTTAGTTAGTGGTAGGGGGTAAAAGCGTCATAAAGATTGATGGTGAGCATGAATCAATCAAGGTTCAACATCACAGTACAAGAGCATCTTCTTTCTCTTAAAAAGCAAGAAAGGAAATGGCAAAAGGGTCTTCACCATGAATCATGGGCCCATCAAGCAACATTGTCAAGATAAAGTCTCTTGCAAGCTATGAGTTTCGATACTTTCTAACTATTTTACCGGCATTTCTCCCCTAATAGTACTACAGAGCAAATTACAACGTGTCCTGAGCCATTCAATCCGACTGCATTCCTATCTCACTTCTATTCGAGTGGATGCTATTATGAACTGCTGTAGATCCCGTTCAAAAAATAATATTGTACTGTCTGTATAGCTCAATACACGTAAGATGGCCGAAGAAATAACATCTGCTTCCCAGATCACTTGCCTGATTAACGATATTCATTCCTCGCCCATTTCAGTCAGTTGGTGTCAAGGAGGCAGTTGCCCGATCAAAAAAAAGATTTATTTTTTATATATAAACAGCAGAGCAGATATACGGTAGTACAACAGACACTGGCAAGACGTTCATCACTGGTACATAAAATGATCGATGCATGCGAAACTCAGAGCTGAAATCAAATGAGCATGACGCATACTCACAGTACTACTAGATCGGACTGCTGCAATAGTGTGCAGGCCTACCTACGCGCTGACAGAGGTGCGGAAGAGAAACGCGACCGGCGCGGCGAGGGCCCAGGCCACGGGCCTCGCGCAGAAGACTGCTGCCGCCACGACGGCGCCGCCAGCGCGCAGGATCTGGAAGTAGAGTGCCGGATCGGCCACGAACGCCGCGCGCGATATCAGCATGCCGGCGGCGCCGGGGGCCTTCATGGTGACGACGGCGCAGAAGTTAACGCACCATGCGCAGGGAGGCACGAGGAACTTCAGAGCCATGGCCACCGCGGCGCCGACGGACACGAGGCCGCGTCCGAGGTAGCAGACCGCGACGAAGAGAGCCTTGCAGACCGCCACAGTGACGGCGCAGATGGCCCTACCGAAGAAGAAGACGAGCGCCACGAGGAGGAGGACCACGGCGACGCCGATAACGTAGGGGAGAGCGGCGGCGGCGGCGGCTTGGAGCCACCGCCAGAACGCGTCTGCCTTCAGGGCGAGGGCGTGCGCAGCGCCGGCCAGAACGGCGAAGAGGTGGGGGAAGAAGCCGGCGACGACACGCCACAGGTCGCCGAGGCCGGAGCTGATGGTGTTCGCGACGGAGGCGACGGCGGTGACGGCGGCAACGAGGAGATGCCAGAGCGCCTCGAACGGAAGGACCAGCAGGTGGGCCGCGCCCGCGAGAGCCTCGGCGATGCTGGCGAAGAAGCCTCCTATCAGCTCCCACAGGCCGTCACGGCCGAACATTAACGTGCCCGCGGCGACTCCTCGGGCGACAGCAGCGCCGCCGCGACCTCCATGCAGGAGCTTCCTTGCTGCTGCTGTCCCGGCGATGGCCATGCCAGATGTAGCGCTTCTCAAGTGGAGTGAAGTGGAGTCTGTAGGAGTCTAGTGAAAACGTTTGATGTTGCCTAGCTTGTTGACTTGTCTCGACTCCCCGCATTCTCAGCTGTGGTGGTACGTAGGCACGTCACCCGCCCCCGGCCCCTTGCTTTTTCTGCAACGACTTTGAACCGCCAAGTCAAGAAGTTGTAACTGGCTGGAAATTGTAAGGAATTTGCAATAATGAAATGTGTTGTCCTTTAAAAAATCTTGGCCCCCTATAAACTTCATTTAATTTTGTTGCCTTTCAACTTAAAATTTCCGTTATTCCCATCTTGGTCTACAATAAGCTGTGCAAGATGCGGTGGTTCATTAAAGCTCATATATTAGCTAGGGGAAACAAAATTGCGTAGCAATTTATGTGTCAGTGGCGCCTGCCGCAGGTGCAAGCTTATCAAGTGAATTATAGGTGAATTTTCCACATAATAATACATTAATACTGTATGATATGAAAGTTAGAGGGATGGAGTTTTTGGCTAGCACAATTTACTACTCCCTCTGTTTATTTTAATTGGTCGTTCTAGCTCTGGGTATGAGAATTAAGAAAAAAGTGAAAAAGTGTGTTACACAGGAAACTAGAAAAGAGACAGAGATAGAGATTTATTGAAAAGAGAGAAAGTGTATTAGAAAGAGAGAAAGATTATTGGGAAGTGAGAATAATATATATTGAGAAACAAATTTTAAATGTTAAAATGATTTTTATTTGTGAACAGAGGGAGTAAATAAATTATACTGACTCGTTGATCCTTTGAGAGCCTACACTGATAGGTGTTGATTTACAAATGATTGTCTCACTTTTCTCCATCAATTGAGGCTTTGGATAAATTGATCCGTACTGTAAATATTATCTCAGAAGGAAGATGAAAGTGAGGACAGGTGAGGCAAATGATGGACCTACGGATGCAAGTGGCCTTCCGTAGCCACGATAACTAATTCATTTGTTCTATCAATTTTTTGTCAAGTGGACTCAAAAAGTTGAGAAGTTGCGACCTTTGACCTCATTCATGCTTGTCTCCAGGCCAGTGGTACAAGGGGCAGTTGCTGAATAAAAAAAACTTACAGACCCTAAGCTAATTTCGGTATGCGCGGTCCATGCTGGGGCAATAATTAACACCAAAGCTAAACACTACTGAGTACAGTAGAAGTAGTACTTATCTAAGAACAGGGAGGAGATCAAGGACGCTGCAACTAATCCAAAGCAAATGGAAGAAACCACGCAAGATACAGGGATCTTCAGGCGTGGTTTATGCGTCCCTTTCACCTGGGGGCTGAACAAGGGCACGCTAGTAAACAACACATAACAAAAAACTGCTCTATCCGTTCTAAAATGTAAGCATTTCTAAATTTATTCAAAGTATTACTTTGACTATTAATAATATAAAATTAATAATATTTTATCATATAAAAATTATATTTTTGATTCATCATAAAATAAGATTTTATAAAAAATATATTTTTATAAAAAAATTAATCTTATTCAAACTTAAAAATGCTTATATTTTGAAACGGAGGTAGTAAATAGGGTTTACAAACATTTGATTTCGTTATAGGAGTATCTCTTCCTCAGATTCGTGAATCTACATCTTTGGCGGCATCAGCGCTAATTCAGTAGTATCTTACGATTCAAATTCACCAGATTTGATTTCCTTTTTACTTCTTCATTTTTTTAACTGAACTAGTTTTTGAGAATGGATTCAGTTGACCTGATAGAAAGCGTTAAGCCTGTGGGGCAACAGTAGATCTGAAAATGGGCCGAGGCAATCCGGATGCAAAAAAAGGCCCTTAGTAATTAGGCTGACTATAATAGGACTAATGTAGGATGAAATGTGAAAAAGATTGAGCTGGATTGAATTGTGTCTAAAATGGATCGGATTATAAGTACGGCCCGTTTATGAAAAAACGGAGTGAGCCCGTGGCTCAACATGATTCTGAGCCAAAGCTTATGACCAATGACTTTTTATTTTATTCTAATGTTTGAAGGTAATCCAATTCTGACATTACAACTATATCAGGCCACGAAAAATTTTGTAATACCCTAAACCCGCTGTGGCACTTGTCCAGGGAAGTGATGCTTTTACGTTACAACGAAACGATCTCAACTCATCGGCACGACATCAACAAGCGAAGTTCATACTATATATTGCACTGTCGCCATTCACTTCTTGAGAGCACTTTTTTCAGTGACCACTCCAGCTCCACCCTTGGGCGGGTTAAGCTGATCCCAAGCTTCGATCCACGTGACCATGGAGTCAGCGAGCTTGTTGAAGTAGCCGTCCACCTTGCCGAGCTTCGTCCTCACCTGCTTGGCCAGCTCGAGGTAACACTTCTGGACAGTGTTCGCCTCCTTCGGGAGGGCAACGGACTGGAAAAAGGGGATCAGCTCCTCTTGCCAGAAGATGCCGTTGTATTCCTTCTTCAGGTTTACAAACGGGTTGCTCGCCTTGCTGTGCCAGATATAGGGCAAGCCGGTCTTCACACCCAGGCCTAAATGATCGGTAATAACCTGCGTTTCAGCATGTAAAATATTGTTAAGGTTGGCACGATTACTCACTAATGATATATACTGCATCTTTATACATGTCTGCAATAAGCAAAAATAACAGCAGTGTCATTCTGAAAAAAAAAATTGGAAGATTGTACTGTACCTTGGTGCACCAACCCGCCCACATATCATCGTAGCGACCAATAGGCTGGCCATCACCCATAAGGCCAAAGTACATTGCAGGACCAATGAGCTCACGGTCAAATGCAAGGTTCATTCCACACATGGGGAAGAGAGTGCCCTTTGGGATTGTAAGAATAGCATCCACATACCTGATTTTAACAAATAAAATATGTGCGTACTATATTAGCAAAAACAAAAGTTCACCGAAATGATGGAAGTTTCTCAAAAGTACAATGTATTATAACCTGGTATTTCTCTCAAGGGGCTTGACAAGCTGAGTAGGCGCATCGTAGTCTGGAATGTTGAGCCAAAGCCCATGGGAAACAGCAGTTGGAACACCCTCACGGAGGCTGAAGGGGTACCCGCGAACAAAATCAGCACCATCGCGGTAAGGGTCGTACAGAGTGTTGAAGAAAAATGGAGTAGAAGGGCTCCGAAGGTTCTTGATGTGCTGCTCAAGTGCATTGATCTCCTTTCCTGATGGATCCTTAGCGACCTGCAAGTTTTACCAAAAGCATAGAATGAGCCAGGGATAAACAATAAAATCATGATAAGGTGCATTAGCATTGCTTTTTTCAAGCAAAAGAAAGAAAAGAATATGTTGCTTCATTTCTACATCCCTGCATCACAAGCTAGCCAAACCAACCAATATAAATTGGAGTAGACTACTTCTGTTTCTAATATCCTACTGCTACCAGTTCCAGTGCCTCTTGAATATGGCCTCTTATGCGTACAGGTTGTCATTTTTTAATTGGATATTATTTCATCAATTATTATAAATTATCCTATAAAGATATAATTTAGCCTTCAGAATCTCCAGTGCCAGTAAAAACATTGCAAGGATAGAACAAAAGTTGAAGTGCAATGCAAGGCTTGATGATGGCATGGTCCATCTGGTGGTGGTGATACAGAGTGGCGGTTGTTCTCATCTGATCTATCCTGGCGTATATAAATGTCGTGCAGAGGCATAATTTATAGAGAGAATTTGATATATGTTATTATAATTTTATAAATTTTGAAATATGACATTGATGTGTCAATGACAGATGAGATCTTGTAAGTGAATGACATATGGACCTGAATAATATATTTTAAATTTCATAAAATTGTAATAACATGTATCAAATTAATCCTAATTTATAGGGGAAAAAAATTTCTCTGCACCCGTCCCGTAAAACTCCCCTGTGCAGCCCCGCCTTCGATCCCTGACGCGTGGATATCGAGCGAAATCCAACGGGAGCGCACAGTGGCTCGTCTAGACGCGAACTGTATCCCGGCTCCCGGCTTTCCCGGACTTCGGATCGGCTTAAGAACTCACACGCCCCAAAGAAAAAGAAATAAAAAGGAGAGGAGCAGGCCCGGTGGTGGAGTGGCAACGGTGCGGCGGGAGGAGGAGGAGGACGAGGAGGAGGCGCGGCAGCAGTCCGGCGGCAGAGCCGGCACGGTCCTCATCTCATCTTCATTCCTCAGATTACGAGAAGAGCCAACTCTTCGGTGCTTGACTGCTGAATTTCTCGCAGCTTCCGTAAAAAAATAGGAACTGGTGAGATCCTTGAATCATGGAAACGACCGAGCTAGTAGCTCTCATCGTACACCAGCATCCGCTTCATCTGCAGCTCCTCAAGACCCACGCAGCCCCTTTCCGCTGCCTCCATCCATGGCTCGGGAAAGCATAGCCACCGCGCGCAATGCTGCTACATTTCTGGCTCGCCGGGCTTCACCTGCTGAGCCACCAGCTTCAACAACGCCGGCGGCGAGGTGGAGAACTGAGCCGCGACGAGATTGAGATGAGTAGAAAGTAGCAACGTTTTTCTCTACAGGGATGAGGGAGGACGGACGTGAGCCGGGGTTGAACTGAGCCGTGCAAGTTAGAGCCTAGCCAATCAGCAATTTGTAAGTGATCGAGCCGCTCCGTCTGAGAACCGTCGCGGCTACAACTCCGGCTGGATTTCGCTCGATATCCACGCGTCAGAGATCGAAGGCGGGGCTGCACAGGGGAGTTTTACGGGACGGCTGCAGAGAATTTTTTTTTTCCAATTTATAGGCATACGAAACAGACGTGTATCGCAAAATAAGAACAAGACAGAACGGTCGAGGGCTTCAAAGAGTATATGCTGTTCCGCATTGTTTATCTTCTGAATAAACCATGCAAGGTTCAATTGAGGAAGGCTCTATTTTTTGTGTGACATTTTTAAACAACTTTTTTTGTCCACTAGTTACTCAGTCTACTGATAATGACCTTCAGGCAGAAACAAATGATAGGTGTCAATACAACAGACAAAGCATGGCGGCAAAGGCGATGCAAACAAGTCACATTTTGTATCTGAAGCCAAGAGTGATTGTTTGACACCTGCATAGAGTGCTGATTCCACCAGCTCACATCTCTTTGAGGTACTTCTGGAGTAATATACAGAACCAGTGCCAATAGTGCAGTTCATTCCAACAACGAACTTGATGATCACTGATCAGTACATCCGGTGGCTGCAACTAATCAAACTCATGTCCCATTTCTATTCCAAGGATTGAGGAGACTCTCTAGTGTACTACTACTAGTAGATCGATGTAGTATCATTCAATCAATCATCCCAAAGAGCCAAACATGTGAAATTTGCATTCTAGCTAATCTTATAAGGTACTAACTGCACAAGTGACAAGTTTATTTAGGTCATGACTGGAGGCTGCTAACGTCGCATCCCGAATCCCAATCTAATTAAGTATGCACTTGCTTCAACCGAAATCTTTGAGCTCAAAACATCCAAAACGACATTATTACTGGCAAAAAAAAAAAAAAGGAAATGAGCAGAGCAGAGGAGTGAAGGAAGCAAAGTGCTCACGAAGCAGTCGTCGTCGATGGTGTAGATGTACTTCTTCTTGGAGACCATGTACCCGAAGCACCGGCAGGCGGAGTCCTTGAAGGAGATGCACGCCGCCCGGGGCCCGAGGATGCGGTTGATGTCGTTGCGGTTGTAGAGCTCGTAGTCGAAGCCCTCCGGCACGCGGATGGTCTTGCTGGGGTCGCCGTCCTGCACGATGATGAGGTGGTACGGCTGGAAGAAGGGCCGCCACATCTCCAGGAAGTCCAGGTTGCGGATCGTCGGGATCACGATGTCCAGCTCGTCCTTGAGCGGCGGCGCGTGGGGAGCCATTGTTGTTGCGGACGAGGTGCTCCGAGGTCGTCCGAGCAGGGGGTTAGGTTGGTGGTGGTGATGGGCGGGGTGGGGAGGGAAGGGAGAGCCGGGGTATAAAAAGACGGGTGCCGGAGGGAGGCCGGCCGGGTGGTGGATCGACCTGTGATTGGCCGCGGCGGGTGCCGGGTGGGCTGGTGGTGGCATTTTGCGTGGGTGGGAAGCGAAGGAACAGCACCGATTCAAACGTCCGACGGCCGTCCAACTGGGGCTCTCCGCCGGCACTTGGACAGTTGGACGTGGGCCAAGAACGTGACGACGCAACCTGTTCTTCTCTCGACGCGCCTTTCTCCGGTGCACGTCATCACCAGATCGATCGCAAAGTGCACGGTCGAAGAAGTGGCACGCCACCGGTTCTCGCCGTTGACAGATCCAAGGTGACGGTCGTCAGTACCAAGCAATTGCATATATTACGAAACTGCTGACTTTATTGACTATAACTTACACCAAGATTTCATGCACAATGACATACTGCGTACTCCATGTCTGAGATCACACAAAAGGTACACTGGCACAAACGGTACGTCTGAGATCCACGCGACGGATGGATGATCATTAATTTATTTGTTGCCGGACTCGGAGAAGAAGCGGTTGAGCGCCGGGAAGACCTCGGGGCGCTGCGTGCTGAGGAAGCGGCGGAATGCGTGCTGGCTGTACCGCTGTCCCTCGTCGGCGTTCTCCAGCACGGCGCTCTGCCGGTGGCTCTTGTTGACCCTCACGTCCGGGTTCATGAGCACGTTCCGGGTGAGCTGGAACACGCACATCCCCGTCACGAACGACATCGCCGCGATCAGCGGGTACACCTGCATATATGCACAGACCACGACAGACGGCAAGTTAGCCAGTACTCCACTGTTCTAGCGATACGAACAGCGACGTCGAGATCGAGGGGATCAGAAGCGCACGTCTGGCTTCAACCAACGCCCATATCGACTGACGGAGTTGGTGCTGTTGTTGCCCGACACTGGTTGTTAATTTGGGAACTGGGATCCCTGGAGCTCTGAAAACGCCTCTATCTCCTGCCTTTTCCTTTCCTGTGCCTTTGTGCCCGTGTGTCATGCAAACGCGCCGGCCTGCGCTTATATACACATGCAAATATGGTAGTAGCACTCGCAACTCGCAAACCAAGAACGACATCAAATTGCCTCGGCGTGTCGCTGTGTCGATCGCGACGAGCCGCTGTTCGTGGCTCCGTTTCCTGTGGGCGAACGGGGGTTTCTACGTCGACGCCGTCGTGGCGCCTAACCGGTCGAAACCACGGGCAGCCTGCTGTTTTTCCCCGCGCGCGCCGCGGCGTCCAAGCTCGATCGCCCCGTCAAAGTTTCCGCGCGCTCGAGCTGCGCTCCTCAGGTCGGGCCAGGTCACCCCCCTGCGCGACCGCTACTAACCGTTAAGCCCGGTCGCGGTCAACCATCCTGAGATCGTTTCAATTGGTGTTGGTGGTACCGGTCAAGGGAGACCGTTTCTCTGAGCTGCCACGAGAGCTCGCGCGCGCGCGTCCGTCAGCGTGTCTATCATTGGCCGCCGTCGACGTCGGCGTACGTGCTGTGAACGTACGTATCTACGGGCCGGTCATCTATTCTGGATCGTCGCCACCGAGCCGTCGTTCTCGGACGCTGGTTGCCGTGGCTTCTCTGAGGATGAATCTCTGGGCGGTGTAATAACACTATGACAGACCTGCTGGTGGAGTGGTTTTCTGCACCTTGTGAGACACGGCGTGGTACCCTGTCCGAGCATGGGACGATACACCTGTCGTACCTCAATTTTTTAATACACTGTGCATCACATATCAGTCTCTAACTCTTTAACTGATACGCACTAATACATCAAAATGTATATTAAAAAATATACTTCGGATAAAGAAATATACCTGAAACTCGATCTTTAGAGACAACACGGTGTAGATTAAAGCATACACAGAGATTTAGCCAGCTAGAGCAAAAACAAACAGCGAAAACAAGACCCAACTTCACAAACAACTTGAAAAGCAGGATCAAAACCCAACACGTCGTCGTCTTCTACGAATCTTTCTCTGACTAAAATCACAAATACAAACGAGTGAGTACATAAAGTACTCAGCAAACCCTAACACTATGCGGAGGTATAATTATAAATGCATGTCTGGCTGTAGCAAGAATAATGCACAGGGTTCCTTTGAAAAAAATCCATTTTCAGCAGGATTCACTAGATAAAGTTTTAAAACCAAGAGATCAAAACACTGTTTGTCATATTATAGTGGGTGAACCTAGAGGAGAATAAATCTTTCTCGCCAGTTCTCAAGTTTTAACTGGAAAGGCCTTCAATATTCGATTCAGACATTTTTCAAAATACGGGTAACTGCTCCCACTCACACCATCAAAGAAGTATACGAGACTAGTCATTGTGAGCCTAGACAATAGTTTGTCATAACCAGTGACAACAGACTTTTCGAAAAAAAAATTATACTCTGCAGAGGTTGTACACTTTTCCTACAAGCTATGCACTCTTTGCAGAAGAGTAATGTAACGCTAGTCCTGCCTTATCTGTCCACCCCCGTATGCCCACCTCGAAAAAATCACCAAAGTCTGAAACACCAGTACTTCACATAGCTTTCTTTGAGTTCTCAGGTACTTTATTTTTTTTCTGCTGACTCAGATACGCTGAGTTAAGATACTTCTTTTTTCTTTGAGTCAGACTCTCTCGGGTACATTCATCTCCGAGTGTTCACCATTGATGTCCGATGCCCTACTGGCTGACTAGTGTAGCATACGATAGATGACAATAAGTAGGGTAAGTTTTGCCCATTAATATAGGTTTTATGATAGTACAAAATCACTATGTTGAGGTCCGATGAACCGGTCCTTATGCAGTCAAAGCGAGCGCTTGTCCACGACAGGTGGACTAGACCGAAGCTTCTCACACAACACCAAATCACTACTTAGAAGCCTCATCCACAAACTTGAAATCACCCACTCCACTTAACACATGTTGCTCTATTACCCATCCAATTTATTTTACTCACACCACCAAACACACATTTATGCATTTTATAAAATTCTGGTGTATGGTGTGGTGATGCGTGGCATCACAATAGAGTCCTGACAAATCTATTATCAAGGCAACTTTTCGGTCATTAAAAGTATTTAATGACGGATTCTTTATCGGTAACAAGAGAGTGTCATCAATTAGGTGGTATTTAATATTAATGAGATCAAGTAACTGATATTAATATAAATATCTAATATAAATACCTAATAAGCGGGATCAATACAACACAACTTTTAAATTCACAGAGAACACATGCAAGCATTCCGGTCATATAGGTGCAGAATGAATCATAGGATTAATATGATCAAGGTGGTTAGAGCTTCCTGCAAATCATTAATCTTTGGAGTTTGATGTCGAAATCTTCGGGCTTCTCCTTGCGTATCAGTCCTTCTTGGTATGGCAGGGGCTGATCCCGATCTTTCGATGAGAGGAGGATAGCTTCGATTTGGGGTGGATTCGACGTTGGCTGTCCGACTACAACAACCAACAGGGTTGCTGCGCCTTAGCAACAGGTACACCGGCTCCGATTTGTTGTTGTTCTTGCTGTGCCAAGAACAACCCTGAACCTGCGAGCAATCGAGAACAAGATGAACAGGTAGACAACTCACAGATCTGGATATAATCACGAAATTGGGGTTCTGAATCAAGCAAATCGGGTGGTCTCGTCGACACACGCGTTTACAAGGAAGTAGCTAAGGCTAAACTTGCATCTGAACAAAACCCACCCTCAAATGACGGCTGCCACAGGTTTATATAGTGGGAAGACGTCCTGGAGGCG
>BCLF01000044.1:501784-517194 GCA_001602275.1 Zoysia japonica | reverse complement strand
GCGCTTGTATTATGGTTCGCCTAATATAATACTAAAAGTTTGATGTTTCATTCTAGTCATAGTCGCTACTTAATATTTACTAAGGATTAGTGATTAATTAATTATTAAGTTTATTTTAAACAATGTCTATGTGACTACTTTGTTACATCATGTGAGTGCATGCATTACAAAGTATCTAAGGCACTAATGTGTTTATGTGATTATATGCTAATATGATGCATGTACTACGAGCATACTAAGTGTGTGATGTGTTATTTTAGGCACTATTTCATCTTATCGATATTTAGTGAAGAGTAGTGGTTAACTACTTAACTCGTTTAATTTACGTTACGTGGTTGCGATAGTAGGGTATGTGTATGCATATATTATCTAGTGCCTAACGTATTATTACACTATCGTGGATAAATATATACTTATATGTATATGCACTAAAAATGTGACTTAGCATATGACATGTCATTTCATGCATTATTTTATGTGTAATTCTATTTACTATTATATGCCAGCGATTAATTACTAATTAGTATTGTATGTTAGTGGTTAATTACTAACTTTATTTTAGATATTTTTATAACTTTATATTAATTAAATGAATACACAGAGACTACTTAATTTCCTAATATGTAGTTACATTCTAACTATTAGTGCCTAATTAATTGAATCTTAGTTTTATAATTTATTACTAAGAGTATCATGTGGCACATGCATTAATGTATGCTAATACAAAGTGAGATGCACACTAATCATATTATTAACCTGTATTTAATATGACTATATGAAGTGCACTACTTAAAAACAAATAACATCAAATAACTAGCTCAAATAAATGAATAAATAACTAAAAACAGTTAATCAAATGAACTCTAATAAAACTCGAATATCAAAAAGGAGAGTAACTTGAATAGGTGATGATTAGGTTTGATTTTAGTGGAGTGGCGTGGGATTTCCGATGATTAAAGGATTGGCTCTAGATTTATCAGTATCGAGAGGTGTTTATCGGGAGCTATGGGTTTATAAATGAAACTAGAGAAAGTATGAAGGGTTTTAGGATTTGAAACTGATTTCGTAAAACAGCTCACGTCGAGACGATCGCGTGGGCACAAGAATCGCCGAAATCGAGACTATGGGTGAAAAGATATGGTATTTACGAGGTGTAGGGAGCTATAGGGACCTATTTGTAATTATTAGAATGTGTCTAGGGGCTTTTCTATAATTTACAGGAAGTGGTCAGGGACCTATATGTAATTATACAAAAGTTCAGAGTGCTAGGTGTAAATATTTAAGACTAAATTGTAATTAAAGAAAAGGTCAGGGGTGTATTTGTAAAATTATTAGGCTTAAAATATAATTTATAGAGTATCAGGGGCTTAAGTGCAAAGTGGTATTTTTTGGAATTTTATGAAATTATTTTTGTACCGGAAAAAGGCTTAGGAATATATTTCCGTGTGTACTAAACCGGGTGTACCTAGCAATTTCCTGGCTGATAGGTAGGGTAGATTGATTTCTTTTATTTTTTATTTATAAAATCGGGCTGGTGTATTCTGGGCAGGCAACGACTGAGATTTATCGGGTTACGTGGCTCAAATCTAGACCCTTGACTATGATCTAGGTGGTTGTGGTTGATCACGTGACGTGGACGAATTTGGACCGTTACATCTTAGATAAAGGGCTCGGATTTAAAAATGAATCAAGTTTATGCTCAATCTAATCTGGGTCACTCAGTTTCGGATCGATGGCTGTGATTAAAACGTGAGGGGCTTCTAATCTGGGGCATCGGTTTGAGATCAGACGACCGGCAGAGGCCGATGGCCCGCGCGGCGGCCAGACATAGGCGGGGCGGCGGCGCCATTGCCAGCACTTCGCCGGATAAGGAGAAAAGCTCGCCGCGGTGCCCTAACCTCGACGAGAACTAGCCTAGGAGAGAGAGGAGCTCACCGCAAATCCGTCAGTGGGGTTCTCGACGTCGAGTTTTGGCTGGAACGAGCTGGCGACGGGAGAAGGCGGCATGCGGAGACGAGCGCTCGATGCAGAACACCGACGATTGCCGGAGTCACCTGGCGTGGCCAAGGGTTGAAGGGGTGAGTCCTTGGGATGATGTAGGCGTAGAGAGGAGGGAGAAAGGCTCACCGGAGAGGGCCAATTGCGGCGGCAGCCGAGGCGACACAAGGTTTGGGGAAAAACGAAATTTGAGCCGGAGGGGCAGTGAGAGAGGCACCGGAGTGTGTGCGAGAGGAGGGGCCGTCTAAGGTTGCTTTTATAGGCGAAGAGGGTATGGGCGGAGGTATGGCCGGCAGTATGGGCTCGGCTTAAATGTTGCCGTGTCCAGGGCGTGGTGCTGTGCGCGCGTCGAGGTGACGTGAGTGCGAGGGGACAGCGGTGGTGCTGTGCGCGCGTCGAGGTGACGCAGGCGTGAGGGGACGGCGGTGGCGCGTGCTGCCTTTGACCGGCGATGAGAGAAGAAAGGGGAGGAGGTAGGGCCAAGGAGTACAGGCGGGGGTGAGTAATGGCGGCGTGGCTGCAGTGCAAGCACGACCAGTCGGCTGGCTACCGGCCAACCGACGGAGAGGCACGGCGGGTGGCACCCCTTGGCCGGCTGTGCTGGCGTCCGAAGGAAGAAGACGCCGAGGGGCACGCTGGGCTGGGCCGAAGTGTGCCGTGTGAAGAAAGGAGAAGGGAGGGGCGGCCTGTTAGGTGGAGGAAAAAGAAAAGGCTACTGGGCGTGCGAGATTTGGGCCGAGGGAGGAGGAAAATAAAGGATTCGCCTGGTGAAGGATTTTGGTAGAGAAATTTTAATATTTTTTGGGATTTAAATAATTGCATTCAAATTTCAAATAAAAACAAATGATTTTAAGAAAATAAGATCAAAACAAATAAAAGAAAAGTCAAACACTTGACTACACTCAAGTTTTAATATTTTTAGAAAATTTCAAATTTAGAGAGGTTTTTAGTTTACATGAATTTTATCTATTTGAAAGAAAGTTTATTAGCAATTTTGTTAGTAGATTTCAAGTTTCCAATTTTTTTTCTACAAAATTTAGGATGCCACGATACCGATACCGACCGATAACTCGCCGCGTCAGTATGATCCACGACGGCGGCTGTGGAGTACAATTGGATACTACAGTATTACACCTCCCAGTTGGCCAGCTCGTGGCACCGCGGTATACTACTCTGGCAGGAGACAATACTAGTGTGAGGTGTCGAGTGTGGTCGGTTCAAGTACATCGACACGCTCGCTGAACAAGAAATAAAATGGAGGTGCAAGACTGTATGTGGTCTCGTGTAGGTGTGTTTGTCAGTCTCAGACAAGCTATGGAATGACAGCCTGACGACAGGACACGAGTATGGCGCAAAGCGCACGAGAAGACGCTTCAAATCGACAAGTTGGAGTTGTTTGTTGTTTGCAACCGCAATACAAGTATTTTTTTTTTTAATGATGGAAAAATGTGCTCAGCCTGGACTATAATTATTAACATTACGTGTTGACAGTGTTATTATTCCCTTCAAACTCATTTTGTTGCCGTTGGAAGAGCTGGAACCATGACAGGTCATGATAGTATAAAAATGTAGGGGGAAATTCACAGTGGGCTGGCTGCACTGCTTGTGATTGGGCTGGACATAAGATTTTAGCCCAATATCTAGATACACTTTTGTCAGGCCCAAACACCACACATGAAATTCTGTCCGGCCCACGGTCGTCACCTCGCCGGCCGGAAATATCTCCACGCTATGTCGGTGACAACCTCGCGAGCTAAAGCAACCACGGCCCACGCCTCCTCCTCCCCTCCCCATTTCTCTCGCGCACTCTACTTCCTCCCCACGCCACGGCGGCTCTTTCTCCGCGCTAGGTTTCACGCCGCCGCCGGAAGTGAGGAGCGAGAGAACGAGATGGGGACGCCGGAGACGTCGCGGGAGCCGTGCCCGGACCGCATCCTGGACGACGTGGGCGGCGCATTCGGGATGGGCGCGGTGGGCGGCTCAATCTTCCACTTCATCAAGGGCACCTACAACTCCCCCAACGGGATGCGCGTGGCGGGCGGCGCGCAGGCCGTGCGCATGAACGCGCCGCGCGTCGGCGGGAGCTTCGCAGTCTGGGGCGGGCTCTTCTCCACCTTCGACTGCGCCATGGTCTACGCGCGACAGAAGGAGGACCCCTGGAACTCCATCATCGCCGGGGCGGCCACCGGGGGGTTCCTCTCCATGCGCCAGGGTCCCGGCGCTGCGGGGCGGTCCGCGCTCATGGGCGGGGTCCTGCTCGCGCTCATCGAGGGCGCCGGACTCATGCTCAACCGCGTCCTAGCCAACCCGCAGAACCTGCCCCCGCTACCGGCGGATGATCCTAACTTGGCCGCAGCGATGGCTGGCGGTGGAGGCGGCGGCGGCTTTCCCGGTCTGCCGCAGCCGCCGGTGGCCCCTTCTGAGGCGCCGAGCTCCAGCGGAGGGTGGTTCGGTGGTCTCTTTGGCAAGAAGGAGGACGAGAAGAAGCCCGCCGGGAGCGGAGGCAAGTCCGAGATCTTGGAGAGCTTCGACACACCCAGCACTCCAATACCGTCGTTCGAGTACAAATGAGGAAAAGGTGCGATTATTATTTCATCTGCATTTTCAGTGCACTTATGTGGTTATTTGGGATGCAACGTGATTTTCATTACTGATTACCGTATCAAACTAGAAGTACTATTAGATTCCTATCGCGCACCAATTAGTCGCTCTCTTATATATGCCTTCGGTGATGGTGCCTGAATCCGTAGCATAAACTTTAGGAGGAATCGATTCTTTTGCTCCTCCTTCCACAATGTAGAGGGAACTGGGCCTGCGCTGCATCCGTGGTGACACAGATAGGGCATTCATTATTGGTGCCTTGGGAGGTTCTGCATACCACTTCATCAAGGGGATCTAAAACTCACCTAATGGCACTCGAATTGCTGGTGGTCTGGAAGCTATGAGATTGAATGCTTGTAATAAAAAAAAACAAATCGAGCTGTGTGCTAAATGCAGGGGCGGGACACACTATGTTTCCATTATCTTAAAACATGAAATTGAATTCCATGTATTGCTGGTAGTTTCACTGTCGGGGTGGGCTGTTCTCAGCCTTTGATTGTGCCCTTATGTATGTTCGTAATAAAGAGGATCACTGAAATTCTAGTCTTTTTTTTTTTTGGAATTCTATTCTTTCTGGTGCTACTGTTGGGGGGCATCCTTTCTGTTCGTCAGGACCTTCATGCAATGCAGTTTTCCGGTCATCTGTGCAAGTTGCAGTTATCAGTGCCCTCCTTATTGGGACAGCGCTTGCAGGATAACGCCATCCTCAACCTCATCAGCCTTGTAACACATCAATGCTGATCGACAGCCCAGTGATCATCCCTGTCGAAACTTCCTCCGGTGATGGGTTGTTTAGTGAATTATTTGGGGAAATGAAAGTGGAAGATGGAACCACACATAGCCGCAGCAAGACATGCATTTAGAACTTATGTGCCCTCATTGTCAGTACCGGCGTCTGGGTACAAGTAGATAGGTTAGTTGCGTGTTGCTGATGTTGTTTTCATATGAAGTGTTTCTGGACCTATTTGCATTGCTATTTTTATGGCTTATGCCAGTATCAAAATCAGGGACAGATTCAATAAGGTAGAAGGAAGACAATTTCTTTTTATGTCGATTGCTGATTTTTTCGGGGTGATGTTAAAGAAGGAAGATCCATTTTTCACAGACGATGGTTGGCTGGAATTCATGAACTGGTTTGCTAATTCGTGTCTACTTTGCAGGTTGACTAGATGTACTCTTAGCAGGACTTGGAATGTTGCATCCTAGCACTAGCATTGGGGAAGTTAGCAATACAATAAGGGCACGACAAGAGATGGTAGACAAACTCTATTTGCGCGGCGGCCTTCTTCCACGCTCATATGCATGCGCCCTCTTGTATATGTAGCCTTAACGTGGGAATCTGGCAATGTTTGCAAAATATTTATTGTACTGCTAGTAGCAGCAGTAGGACTGCCTGATTTAGCATTCGTGTTATGTAGTGTAATGCAATTCTATGCCTAGGGTTGTTAGAACCTAGAATGGCAACATTTTGATCTGAGTCAATTTACATTGAAAACGTCCTGACCTTCCAAAGATCCTTTGTCTTGTGAGTAGTTCTTCCGTTGCGAAGATCTACTGTTTTTGTTGATTCGTGATCTGAGTCGCTCTGATCTGAGATGACTCGATGGTACCTGTAATGATCACTAACTAGCTGCTACTACTACAGTTCTTTCGAACTGCAGCTGTTTGGTAGAGTTTGTATTTGGCCTACACACACTAGTGTGCTCAGCTGGCATCGTATGAATGTTTAGTCACAGCTTGTACGAGCTCTGTACTCACGATGGATTCATCAACCCTTTGAAGTGGTTATTAGTCAATAACGTGTCAAACTTAGGAAACAATATGTATGTACAAAGATTAATCTATAACTGTTGTGCGACTGCACTGTTGAATCTTCCTCTCGACACAATGCAAAACTTAGTAGAAACTCACCGATGAACAGGCTACTCAATGCCAAATCAGCCAAAACTGTCGTGAAACCTGTATATCAATTGTGCCTCACTACGCCTGGATCAGCAGGATCGCCATTGCTGCCCAGACTGCAACGAATGGGAGAAGAGAAGCTGACAGACGCGGGGAAGCGTTAGGCAGCCACGGGTACGAGTCCGGCGGCGGCATCACGCAGTTGTCGCCATTGAAGTAGACTCGTCTTGGGAACGCCCAGCCTTTCTGGAAGGTGAACGACGAAGGCTCCTTCCTGAACAGAAGTTCAGACTGAACATTCCCAGCAGGCCCGGCCGTCATGAGCAAATCGTTGTAGTACTTGATCCCCCATAACATCGCAGTATCGTCTGCGAAGAGGAATTTTCAGTCACTGAAAAGATATGACTGAACAGAACATAAGTGAACGCATTCAGGGGATGAATTCAAGTGCAAATGCTTATTACTTATTGGTCCATAGGGGTTCAGAGACTTGTAATTGAAGCTGAAAATGGTAGTCAGGTTGTTGAAATTTGGGTGCTGCGCAACGAGATTCCACTGCGAGTAGTTCATCCGGTAGTTGAAGTTCGTCACCGTGATCTTGACCCTCCAGTACTCCTTGTAGTTCACCTTGACGTGCCAGTGGATTCTTATCGGGCACATGTGGGAAGTGCACTGGACTAGAGGTGCCAAACTGTCCTTGAGAGAATCGTTCACAACTGAAGCCAGGTAAGGAGAATTGCCCCTGTGAGAAGAATAGCACAGACAGTCAGACAGACCTTTCAAGTAACTGAAAACAGAAGGATAAAATGATATTTTTAAAAATGTTGGTTCCTGTCAATGATTCTTACTCTACACAGATTCCTGGTGCAGTACTGTTATTCCGGCAGCCACAAGAGCATGTTGGGCAGTTAACGATAGTGTTATTGTAAAACGACGAGAGTGAAACACAGCAGCTTGGAGACCTTTGAGCGACAAACTGTGAGTATGTGCAGGTCACATTCCACGTCACTGCACAAAGAAAACAAGTAATCAGTTTGACATAATTCTTCAAACGTTCTTGCATGTCGAACGATTAGAAGTTTAGAACACGAAAAGATGATCTTACTGTGTGCTTGAGTCGCTCTTCTCCCATCCTGCGATACGAACTTGGTAGGTTTCACGAGTTTAGCTGGTCCACAAGTATACCCAGGACCAGGACCCTTCAGAGTGAAACGTCTCGGCACTCGCACTGTCTTGTTGGTAGTCCCGGCCTGACCAACACTGACTTGGAACGACGCCACGGCATTCTCAGGGTCCTGCGCCCATGCGCTGAGCACTCCTCCCTTGCAGCAGTTGGCAGTCTGCATGTTGTAAGGAGTTCCAGGAAGCAAGTCCACGATCTCAGGGTCCCTCCTGCAGCAATGGGGGATGCTGCTCTTGAACTTGGAGCAATCTCCTTGCTCCGTGGATTGGCCACCGGTCATCGACCAGATTACCTCCTTCTTCGCCCACACCCACCCCAGCTTCCAGCCCGGCGGTTGGATGTGGCGGTATTGCTGGTAGTTGTATAGCGAAACTGCGGCCTGGGTAAAGGATATGTCACAGGATGTCAGATGTTGGCAAGTCCTGTGGACTGTTCAAATGGAAATGATTATGATATGGAGTTGTTGTAGGGAAAAAAAAGTTTGTTTTGTCGACGTCAACAGTAAGTTTATAAGGAAAAGTACTGCCTAATGACTGGAAAAATGGAAATATTGCCAAGGACATCGTTTTCAGACGCAAAAGGATGACAATGAGAGCAGCACATCTGCCAACAAAATTCAAGACTTTTAGTTTTGTTGACAAATGGAAGGTCTTGTGGAATACTCCCTTCGTTCTAAATTATAAGTATTTTAAGGTTTATTTAAAGTCAAAATTTTATCACTTTGACTACTAATAATGTTTTATTATATAAAAACTATATATTTTTGATTCATCATGAAATAAGTTTTCATAAAAAATATATTTTTACATTAGAAATTATGTAATTTGTTAGATATTATTAATAAAAATTAAAATAGGTTGATCTTATTCAAACTTAGAAATGCTTATATTTTAGAACGAAGTTAGTATAACTACGTTTGCTTGTGGAAGCCTTGTGAAACCAAAACATCGGCGACATGCATCTAACTTGTCAGTTATTGTGAAAATGTAGCGTCAAACAGACAGCAAATGTTTGCTCACCACATAGCCGTCTTCAGTCCACTGCATCACATCCCACTTGATTGTTATGTTCCCATTCGGATCGAGCGTATCATACGCGTCTGCAGAGTACCAGGAGAATGTTTGTGAGACCCAAATTCGAAGAGAATTATGATTACACATGACCAGCAGATTGTTCAAGTAATGAGAAACATCAAGAATAGAACATCGGAAATTCTGACATGTAGTGAAACAAAGAAGGGTGAAGACCAAGGTTTCTAAACAGTTGCAAGCTGCAACAGGCTATATGCATCAGGAATTCACTACACTAATATAACATCTGCCCACAGATCAGGTGATTCAGATGATGGAACTGAAACTGAAGGAGACGTCGATCTTTGGCATGAATTGACTGAAAGATCTATTTTTTAAAGAAGTGAAATAGTAACTGATCAGATTAGTGCCTGAACAATAACTATATCCCTAGCATTAATTCAGTAGCTGCTAAAGAAAAAGAAAATCGACTGCCCCAATATGGCGGCAAAAGATTACGGTTTTGAGTGGTAGAGAGATATGCACCACAAAAGCAGAGGTGTAATACCCTGATCAATGCGATTGCGATGATCCCGATATGGCGGCAGAGAGAAATCATCCTTCCTAAAATGGTAAGAAACTAAAATCTCCATCCATCACACGCAGTACTGTACCATAAATTCACACGAGAAAAAAGCGAGACGCAAAATTTCCACGGACGACGACAATCTGATTGTGAAACGGGAATAGACTGCGGCGCCTGACGTAGGCGTTCACTGACCTGACGAAGGCGCTAGGCACGAGACGGCGACGACGAGCAGCGCGACGAAGGAGCGCGCGCGCGGGAACGCCATGGCTCGGCCGCGCGGAGCTCGAAGGGGCCGGCGAGCAGCGGTACCAGCTCCCTGATCTCAGTGACCACTCACACTCCTCTGCGGCTCTGCGGGGAGGAGAGGGACGCGACGGGAGCTCTCTCGCTCGGATGAGTGGCCGGGTCAGAGAAGGAAGGAACTGAAGGAAGGAAGGAGAGTGGTTTGGGGCGCGTTGTGTGTGTGAGCTTTCTCGCGCGCGCGCCGTGTCTTGCCGGCAATTACCGCAGACGGACATGCAGCGCGCGCGGACAGGTTTTGGTTGAGCTATTCTCGCGCGGGGGAGGAAGGAGGAAGCTGTCTGACGGACCTCGGCTTATTTGATTTTTTTGAGGCAAATCAGCAAAACATTTCGCACACCCATTCACCGGAGACGAGAACATGACGTGACAGTAAGAACGCTTTTTTTTAAATGTACTCTCTCTCCGTTCTTTAATTAATATCGCTGTTGATTTTATTTTTTAATTGTTGTCGCTGTTTACTTTTAAATTTAACTTTGATCATTAGTTTTACTTAAAATATTTGCTCGAATGTGTAAAATTTTAAGTTGTGATTCAAATAATTTTAATAATAAATCAAATTATATCAAAATATATAAAATTTATCAAAATTTTTAATAAAATAAATAGTTAAAGTTAAATTAAAAAATCAACAAGAAAACGGAGGGAGTACATTGCGCCGATGAACATCAACCACTGGTCTTCACCTCACTTCCCTAGTGCTTCCCTCGCTCCAAATGCGGATCCCTTTCGGTGACAAAAGGCCACCACTTTTTCCTCCGCGGAGACTTGGAGGCTTGGCGCTCGATGGTTACGGGCAAATCCTTCTTTCGTCCTGATGCCGACGGTCACTCGCGGCATATCGATCCTTGGTGCGTTTCCTTGTTGCCCGGCTCGGGTGCCTTACGGACGAAGGCTCGAGGTTGGTACACTAGACTCGATGAGATGAGTAGATCGATCAGGATCGCTGAATCTTCCTGACGGAACTCGGGAACATTCCGGACCACGACGATCATGCAAGACGAGTTGGACGAGCTGGAGAAAAGCTCGACCTCGACGGTAGTTTACAAAGGTCCGCGGCAGATTAGCTATTGGTAGCGCCTCGACGGGCAGGCCGGGTCCTGGGTCTCCTGGCAGTGCATGTGCAGGTGATGTGTTCGCACTAACGGAACGAGAGCAGAGCATAACCCGGCGACGGTAGATGAATCAGTACCGCCGGTTGACTCACCGGGGATCGGAGTCGTGCACGCGTAGCTACCACGGGCCGGACGCTTCTAGACGCGCACGCCGGTCTCGTGATCAAGCCCGGCGGCCGAGGTGCGGGGGGCGACAGCGCCGAGCCAGCACGGAAGAGGCGCGCATGCCAGCCGGAGCGGATCGTGTGAGCCGCAGCACACGACCGGAGACGGAGGCGGCAAAACCGATCGGGGTGTGTGGAGGTCGTTTTGGATTTGGACAGGCCACGGCCGCCGGTCCAGCAATGGCGGCAACTGGAACAGGGGGCGTGAGGATATACAGGATTCTACGCGGCGAGCCGGCGACCGCCGGCCGGTCCTCCTCCGGGAAAAGCTTCCTCCATCAGTTCGCCGGTGTTGACCGTTGGAGTACAGCCAAGCCAAGCGCTCGATCGCACAGTTTGCTTGCTTCACCTATAATGACCCTGCTCCGCGGGGATGGTGTCTGGTGTGCGGCACTGCAACCGCGTCCGCAATCTCAGCTTTCAGTTGCTTCGGTTAGCGCCAGCAATACTCAGTAACCGAGACCTACACTCTGACGTGACATGCGGCAACAATCAAACACATCGATATCGAGTGGAAGTGGAAATGGCGGATGATCATGTCGAAAAGCTCATGCAATCAATTGTGGAAAAGACATTTTCACTCACAAAAAAGTGTGAAAAAGAAAAACATTCTTTAATGTGAGGTTGTCTAGTTAGTGTTGGGTAATAGATTTGTAGCAGCGTTCCAGGAAAACATAACCCGGACACTTCATATAAAATGTCGTAAATACAAAGAAGTGAAATGGTACGTTATTTATGAAATGCAAGGTGTCGCACAAACATCAACTGTGTAACCAGGCAATCCAAAATTATACATGGCACTTAGATGGGAAAATTTGTTATCAGTAGCCAGTCACAGTGATGGGACAAGCAAACCAAGGATGATAGTTTTATCTTCTCAATTGTCTCTGGACTCTGGATGATGTTTCCCGTGCCATGATCATCTGCTCCAACTAACTGCCATAAAATAAGAAAAAAAAATCAATAACATGGTTGGTTGCAGATAGAAATGCAGGCATTACCAGAAAAATCAACTCAAGCAAGTAGCAAATGTTTTTTTTATATATCAGTAATTTCACTGTGCAATGCTTTAAATTTTTCTGTGATAAATCAGTTCAAACTGGAGTCAACAAGCATGCAAAATTGCAGACAACGGTTCAAATTCAATATGCTTAAACCAGCAGGTCTCTAGATAATGATCTCCGCTTCGCGGAAATGTATGTTAAGGTTGTACATGCACTGAGAAAACTACTGCCTTAAGGTTGCAACATGTCATGAACAAATGATAATTTGCTAACTGAGAAATTCGTCCAGCTTTTCTCTTATTTTCTTTGCATAGTTAGTTATGACACTATACCTACTAAATAGTATAACTGGGTATTACAAAGGCAAAATGAGTTCATAGGATCAAAAGTAAGAGATAAACACAAATTGCTTATATACTTCGTACTTTTGAGTTTTGATCTACTCTATCTGCTTTGGATATAATATTTGCAAAAGTCTCAGTTAAAAGTTATTTTCACCTAGATTTATGGAGTTAACAGAGTATTCAGCATCACAATGATCCATTTTGAGCTAATCTCACCCTTAAGAATTTTTATTCTATATATTGATCTCAAAATAGGCCCTTGTAGCCCATCTTTAAATAGAATGATATTAAAAGGATATAATCACCGAAAAAGTAATATGACAGATAGAGTGCAAATTAAGATAACTAACATCAACTGATGTACAGGTCTCCAGATAAATCACCATACACAAGGCAAATGTTTAAACACAGATAGTATTATGCAAAGGAGTGACAAAACAAGCACGACTATGAAAAAGTACCAAAAAGCTTAAGCCCGGAGCATTCGACGTCTGGGCTTCTTAACAAAACTCATTCTGAGCTTGTATAGCCTCTTGCTCTTCAATCTCATCTTCTCAGGCAAAGTTAGCCTCTTCTTCAACTTCTTCTCCTTCTTTGCTTTCACATACTTCTTGTCGACCTTATACACTCCCTGTGTCACAGGTACACCACGTGCAACTGCCTCCCTGAACAGTGCATTAGCACGATCACCTAAATTGTGCCTAGACAGCTTCTCAATCAGCAAACTGTAGGACTTTACTCCAGGAGCATGTCCGTATCCTTTCATCATTCGGAATACC
The DNA here is from genome assembly GCA_001602275.1 of Zoysia japonica. NCBI lineage: Eukaryota > Viridiplantae > Streptophyta > Magnoliopsida > Poales > Poaceae > Zoysia > Zoysia japonica. The sequence goes on along the minus strand of BCLF01000044.1, from coordinate 504,205 downwards.
TTGACAGCATGCTCAACCCTCTCGATCCCACATAAAATCTTTATGAATCCATAATATGCCTTCCTATCAAGTTTATCTCCAAATCCTGCAGATCGCATCCATGTCATCATCTCGTCTCCCTCTGAAATACGGGCAGCTTGGTACAAGCTCCTGATGAGCACCAAATACGTGTCTGCATCTGGTGAGCATCCCCACTCACCCATCCGCCGGAACAGATTCATAGCATCCTCTGTCTTGCGTATCTTGCATAGATTTGTGATCAGCACACGAAACGTCCCTGCATCCCGGGGAATACCATTGGCTTCCATGTCAACTAAGAACTTCTCCGCTTCTGCAGGCATCCTCAGTGGGTCCTTCTTGCGACAGAGCCGGCAGACACAATCAAGAACAGCATTGTACGCATCCAACCCTGGCTGAAACCCACCATGCCGAGTCTCACCAATCAACCTTAGCGCGTGGTCAAGCTTTCCAGCATTGGCATAACCAGATATCAGCAAGGTGCAGATGTTATCATCTGGGAAGATTTCATTGGCAACCTTCTTGACAGCACGCTCCGCGTGCGAGGGAAAACCCCCAGCAGAAAGCGAGGAGACTAGAGAAGTGAGCGCCTCGGGAGTACGGAGCTGCCCGGGCAATTCGTCGAACACCTTGACGGCGTCCGTGGCGCGACCCGCGGTGGCAAGATGGTGGAGGTAGACATCGAGCGTGGCGGGCCCGAGCGCGGTAGGGAACTCCTGGATGAGCGCGCGCACGGCGGGGAAGTCGCGGCGGCGGGCGAGATGGCGGACAACGACCTCGAGCGCGCCATCAGAGGGGTGGAGCGAGCGGCGCCGGACGAGGAAGCGGAAGAGGTCGGCGGCGGCGCGTGAGGTGGCGGGCGGTGAGAGCGAGAGCGCCTCGGCGAGGAGGGCGTTGGTAGGGCGCACGTCGGAGAAGTGGAGGGAGAAGTAGGACTCCGGGGAGGTCGCGGGCGGCGGGGTCGTGGAGAGCGTGGCGAGCGCCGACGCGATGGAGGAAGCGAGGGAGGCGGCCGGGGTAGGTGTGGCCGATGTGGAGAGGTGCCGGAGGAAGGGCGATGGGGAGGGGGCGGCGCCGCCGCCGCTGGTGGCAGCCGGAGACGGGAGGAGGCGGAGGAGGAGGTGGCGGCGCCACATTTTGGAGCGGGGTAGATCGCGGAATGGGGGAGGGTTTTGGGCGGCTTCCACAGTGTGGTCTTTCTCCTCCAGGTCTAAACGCGCTGAAGAGTGAAGGCAACGACATACCGCAGAGCTAAAGATCGGACGGTCAGAATAGAGCCCAAACTATGGTTAATGGTACATTGCTGATTAGTAAAACTGTACAGTTCTAAACCATGCATTATCAATTTACCTGTTTAAGTGCTTTGGTATGAATTTTTAAAGTGCTTCTGCTTCGGATTTTACAAATTAAAAGTCCACCAAACAGTTTTTTTTTTAAAAAGTGTCTTCTATCTTCCCTCCTTAAAAAAAACATGTTTTCACTTATTTTTACATTGAGACCACCATAAAAGTCATTTTGCTAAATGGTTTGAAAAGTGTTTCGTGTAGAGAAGTTATTTTCTTAGAGAAGCTACTTCTCTAAAGAATCTATTTTCTAAGAATTTATAGCAAACAGAGCCTAAGTAGTAAAGAAACCCGATCTTGTTAGCAAAAACATTACTTACAATCAATAAAAGCTATCAGATCTGTCTCCTTAAATCATCTCCATAAATTCCTTCATATCAAACTTGTTCTCGTTGTTGAATTGATCTGCACCAAATAGAAGCAAAGCAGATCATTTTCCTCCACATCCAACAGCAGTGACATACAAAAGCAGAAAAGAAAAGTAGTTTGAACTTTGAACTCCTTGATCAGTGGCCGATCTGACACTCGAGGCACACAGACCGTGCCCCGAGTCGCTGGCCCATTTTAAATGAAAAAAATAGGGAATTTGTGATAGGCCGTAACACTCACATGGAAATACTCAAGTTGTGACCCGAGTCTCCTCGTTGGGTTGAGTCTGCTACTGCCTTTGATGATAAGCATGACCTCTGTCTGCACAATGCAAGTCCTCAATGTTGCAACTATAATTAGTAACATACTTTGTAACAAACATTAACTGTTATATTAAAAATATCTGCATGAGAGTTGAACATCGATTCAAGCCTCATTTGAATGTACAATTTCATACGTAAGAATTATATTTTTTTAAAAAAAATTAATAAGTTCAATTTTATAGAAAAATGCATAAAGTCCTAAAATGGTCTAGCCCCAAATCCTTAGATATAGCCCGTGAGACCAGCCGGCCGCTGTACTGACACACGCGTGTCCTGCGATCACGGCTTCGTTGCTGGCGGGATGAGCGCGCGTGCGCTCACAAATCCGTAGGACACGCGCGGTATGATACGAGCGCCACGACACACAA
>BCLF01000044.1:488371-501771 GCA_001602275.1 Zoysia japonica | reverse complement strand
CCAGCCTACACCAGCTCACGGCTGATATGGCGCGCGACGTCGCGTTCCGGCTCAAGTGGCCATCAGGCCATGCATCCATGCCTTGCACGAGGAGCCCGTAGGCTTGCCGGCTAATAAAAAATCGAACAACCGGACGTCCGGACGCGTCCGATCTCCCACTGCCAAAGGAGCCTCCTGCCAAAAAAACGTCGGTGCGGGGACGCGCGCGATCCTGGCCGCGCGCGGACGGAGCGGAGCCGCGTCCGAACGTTCGGGCGAAGTGAAAAAATCCGCTTATCTGGCTTGCCTTCTTCATCCAATCAGACGACCACGACCTAACCTACTTCTACGATCAAAGCGACGACACAAGCATATTACAGAAGACGCACGTGTGGTTTCATCAAGCCCTCCCATCTCCAGCGTGCTCGCATGGTGGTCGAGAGCACATCCACATGGAACGGACAGTGGCGAGGCCGCCGCCGCCGTCACCATGCCACGTGGTCTGTTGGTTGTAAGTTTGTAACAGTGACTGATGAGCTGAGCAGATCTGTATCCCCTTGACTGATGGAACGTTGCCCTCTTGTAGCTGCAACAGCTCTGTGCCATTGCCAAGTCGACATCAGATCGGAGAGGTCTCAGAGCTCGGCCACGGCTCTCAGTCTCGCCCACGCCTGGAGACCGCGCTTGATTCAGGAAATTCTACAACATTGCGTCGGTGGAAAGCACGTGTGCATTTCCCCAGGAATCATATCATCTGGGAAGATCACAAGTTTCCAATCTGTGATCACACGCTATCTTACGCAGATTTGGATACCAGTGAAGGGGGAAAGCAAGGCAGGGAAAGGAGGCCCCTGGAACTGGAAGAGCAAATTACTTATTTCTCCTTTTTTGAGAAAATATCTCTTATTTGTTTCTAAAAGTTTCTACTTACCGTATATACCCGAGTTCTAAAACTCTTTCTCTTTTATCCTCTTTTTTCATATTTTTTAAGTTTGGTGACAATTTTACCCTCAACGACTTATCCTTTTTACCCCTAAATTGAATAAATAAACAAAAAGGTTATATTTTTTTTCAGATTAATAATTAATAAAAAGTAATATGAATAATATAAGTGAATGTGTTAAGTTATTTTTAATAATGTGTAAAATTAATGCTATTGCGTACTTATATTCTTATATTATTCATATTATCTTGACTTTTGATTAATTGTTAATTAAAAAAATATAAATGACTTTTTCTTTATTTATTTAATTTGAGGGTAAATAAAGGATAGCTTGTTGAGGGTAAAATTGTCCATAAACTAAAAAAATATGGAAAAGAGAGATAAAAGCGACATGGTTTTAGAATTTGGGTATATACGAGAAGTAGATACTTTTATAGATAAATAAGAGATAGTTTCTCAAAAACAGAAAAAAAATAAGTAATTTATTCGAACTGGAATCGTACCGTTTGGTTCTTGCTTCACAAGGACTATGGATCCATATCAGAGGCCATAAGCCATTGGACGACGCATCATTCACCGGATGCCTTCTCGATACTCCAGTTTGGAGAACCAAATTAAAAATGAAGCAAACTGCGGCGGAATGAAGCGTCCTTCTTTTGTTTCACGAAAGCTACAAGTACATCGTAGAATTGTAAATGCGAAGAATCGCCTGCATCCAGCTAGCTCCATTTTTCTTTCGAGGAAACAAAGAGCGCCATGTTCCCCAGTGTTTGACTTCAATTGCAGCAAAGGTACGAGTGTTGACATGGAACTATTAGACTATAGTTTTACAGGCCCTGAACCGCAACAGATATCACGTCAGGGTCTCGTGATCAAATCTTGAGCTACGACCATGCTAATTAATTAACCACACCAATGATGATCATGATCTGAACCCGATTTTAGAATCTTTGACTTTGTCATGAAGTCAGCTTTTAGACTGCAGGATTCACACTGAAAGCACTGGTGAATGGTATACTAATCTATCTTAAAAATCTGGGCAAATATCATAAGCATCCGTACTGATAGGTTATACTATACATTGAACAGCAAAGAAGCGAAATGGTGATGCTGATTTGAATCTGATGCTTTGTGCAACGGCCAGTGTGAATGCACTGATCCAGAAGAGAGAGAGAGAGAGAGAGAGAGAGAGAGAGATCCCGTAAAACGGAATGACAGGAATCTAGATTCAGGTCAAACAGAGCCTGCAAATCATATGACAAAGTCCAATATACTGAAAAGCAGAATGCAGGAGACATGAAATGTTTCAACCATTCACGAGTTTTGTTTGCAAATGTAATGTCGATAAAATCCACTACAACAGGATTGAATACAATGTGTTATCTTGATCATCACCGCTTTGCTTTGACTGAGGAAAAGTATGGGTGTTCAGTGAAGGAAGGAAGCCCATGCATGAGAATGAAGCATCAATCAGCGAAAAGTAAACGAACAAGAACAGTACATAATAGGTAATATTATGTTTGCTTATGACCGTCATAATTTTACAACATTTCCCCGGCACAGGGACGATCACAGCACAGATAGTGACATGATCTGGGGGACAACCAAGACCACATCAAAGACACATACTAGATGCTCGCTCCGTCCCATGAAGAGTGACGCTGGAGCGTTTGAACGGCAAAATCAGTGCAGCTGGTTAAATACTTCTATGCCCCTATTGATTGCTCACATGGCAACTCGGATGCACAGTATGTACGAGGCAAACTTCTGAGTGAATGCATGCGCCGTAGGATTTTTAATGTTCAGCGACACTCTTCACAGGACATTTTTTGAAACCTTCCGCGACACTCTTCATGGGGCAGAGGGAGTAGGTAGCATGCATGGCCATTTATTCCACACATGCTATGGGACCATGCATGAACGTACCCGCGGACATCGGGTGCGGTTGATGGCTGCAGCCGTTCCGTCCAGAGTTTCGATCAGGCCCTGGCCGCGGCCTTGCAGACCAGCGGCTTGGCCATCTCCAGGGACATGCTCAGGTGCTCGGACAGGTCGACGCCACCGGCAGTTGGGGCCCACTCGAACTTCTGGAGGAGCTGGGCAAGCCAGAGGTGGGTGGTGGCGAGGGCCAGCATCTTGCCGGGGCAGGCTCGGCGGCCGGCGCCGAAGGGCGCTAGGCGGAGGTCGCTGCCGAGCACACTGACGTCCTCCTCCTGGAAACGCTCGGGGCGGTACTTCTCGGGCTCGGGCCAAATGGCGGGGTCGTGAGCAATGGACCACATGTTCACCATGGCAGTTGTTCCGGCGGGGACGAGGTGTCCGCCAACGTGCGCGTCGTGCACGGCGAGGCGAGCCCATGAGAGGAGCGGGCCCGGGGGGTGCATACGGAGTGTCTCCTTCACGATGCTCTGGATGTACGGGAGGTTGGGGACGTCGGTGTCTTCTACGGCGCGGTTGCCCACGACGGCGTCTAGCTCGGCCTGCGCCTTGGCCTGGATGTCCGGGTGCAGGACCATCCTCGCCATGATCCATTCCATCAAGATGGCAACCGTGTCCGCGCCTCGGAAGATCATTTCCTGACAAAAACAAATACAGATCGATCAGAATCCTCGCCTCTTCAGCTCCATTAGGTAAGAGCATGCATGTTTAAAAAGCTTACCCAAAGAACAGCGATCATGTCGGAGTCTGACAGCATGTCCTCGCCCTCGAGGTCAAGAAGGACGTCGACGAAGTCACCGGTGGACTCATCAGGGACAAATCCACTAGCGCGCCTCGCCCTGTGCTCCTGGATGATACCACCGACGAAGACTTCAACCTTCTGGACTAACTTGTTGCATCGACTGCGCACACCCTGAGGGTCGAGCCACTTCAGCAGCGGCACGTAGTCGGCCCAGTTGAACCCGCCAAGGAGGTCGTATCCCTCTGTGACCATCTCCTCCAGGATCACTCCCTCCTTGCTAGTGAAGTCGTCGTAGCGCTTGCCGAACACGGTGCTCATGATATGGTTGAGGGAGGCGGCGTGCAGGACGCGGCGCAGGGTGGCCTCACCTTGGCGCTCCATGTGGACGGCAACGCCCTTCACCATGTTTTCTCCTATGGAAGTTCGGTGGTGCGCGGACGCCGCCACACGACGCGGGCCGAACAGGTGGTTGGCGGCGAGGCGCCGAAGCCCACGCCAGTGCTCGTCGACTGACGACGCGAATCCCATGGCGCGGTGGAAGAGGAGGTGGCGTGCCGCTTCCTTGACGGGACGGTCCCCGAACGCCGGGTTGACGAGGATATCGCGTGCAGTGTCAGGCTGGCTTGCCACGACAAGCCTGGTGAGCCCGACGGAGAAGGACATCAGAGCCTTTCCACCGTCAACGGTGTGTGACAATGCCGCCAACATGCGGTGCGCTATGGGGCTAGAGAGCGCGGTGACGCCCCCTGGGGCCGACGGAGGGCGGCGGCAGCGAGACAACGCCCACGCCGGGCCACCCGGAGAGAGCCATAGGAGAACCGCACCAAGGGCAAAAACCGCGAGGACTAATGGGAGTGAGGATGTGAGTGGAAGCAGGAAGAGGAGTGAGTCCTCTAGCCCGGTGGTGGTCATGGTGAGAACCATGGTTTGCTAAGGCGATGTCTGAAAGCGATGTTTGTGGCTTGGTGAGTGAAATGGTGTGCGGGGTGGGGGCCTTTAAATAGTGGAGCCCAGCTTGCTACGATCCACCATTTTGGAAACTGCCACGAAATTATTTCACTGATCATTTACTCTTGGAAACTGCCCTGGCAATATTATTTCACTTATTTACTCAGTACAATTAAGCAGCAAGGGCATGCTGGCAAGTAGTAATAATAACCAGCTAGTAGCTATTGAAGTAGTACATTTAATTACTACACTCTTGATTTGGCAGCTGCATATAAAACCACTTATAATTGCCCGGGTTTTGTAAAATGGTACCTCAAACCTATGAATGCCTCGAGTAGTCTCCGATCTCAATTCAGTCTTGAAGAACAAAGTAATTCAGAGAAGAAATTTTTCTTCAATTCTGTACAGACCACTCAGTATATTATAGCTAGTAAAAACTGGATCCACCAGACCTTTTCAGAGCAGTTTGTTGAAAAAAAAAAGGGTGGATCCAAGCACGCCTCAGCTGGAAATGTTAAAAATTACCATTGATAAACACGTAACGTTGCGAATATATTCATGCTAAAAATAGTTGTACATTCGCACGCAGGATTTCTTCAAGAAGGGAAGTAGTAATTCATTTGTGATAACCTGCGATATACATGATGAATCATGTCGAATACTTCACAGCTAATTCAGATGTGGCTTTTGAATCTTAGGTCCGTTCGCGCTGAGAGAGCGTGCGCACGTAGGATCAGGGTTTAATATTTCCTTTAAACTGTTAAAACCGGTCGGCACCGATTTAACAAAACCGCGAAAACCAAAAAAATCGGTTAAAAACCGCTCTAAATTAAAAATTCAAAATTTGAACGGTTTGCTACAGTAAACTGGTCGGTTTCACCGACTTGCTGCAGTAACATATTTTAAAATTTAAAACCCGCCGGTTTTACTAGTTAGCCAATCGGTTTTATCGGTTTATCGACCGGTTTTCGATATTTCGAATTTTTTTAATTTTTCAAATTTTTTAAATTTTTAAAACGAAAATCGGCCGGTTTGTAAAAACTGTCCAGATCGGTTTCATCGAAAACCGCAAAAACTGGCCGGTTTTAAGCGGTTCTGTGAACTCACTCTGGATCAGGTACGTAGTAGAGACTTACTTCGAGTACGGAAGATTGCGAAGCTCTGCTACGTGTATGTGTATCCAGTGGTGTACCTAGAATTTTACGAAGAGTATGTAAAAATTTTTTTACAGCTGTAGGAACGAAGACAATAGCAAATATAATAGCAGTGTCAGTCACTAAAAGCTAGAGGAGAAAAAAAACTGAACAAACTACAGAGCACTTGTTCTTTTCATCCAGAATGACCGAAAAAATCATCTCATACTATCAAACTTTAATCTAGTTTTCTAAGTCTAGAAAACATGCGATCTAAAAAAAAAAGTCTAACTCGTAAATACATCGTAAGCTCAAACTGGTAAAAGAGAAAGAAATATTTAAAAAAACATCAAATATTCTATCCCTATGGACTTATCCTTTTATCGAGTATTTCGTCATTCAAAATTAAATGTTTCATGTATTTTGTTTGAAGATTTCAACGTAACTAAGTGTATTTGATGTCAAAAATCACGGCGGAGCAACAACATCTGAATAAAAAATGTATCAGGTAAAATGGCTAATAGATACTTAAACCGAGTACGTAACATTAATTTAGATACTTAGGTAAAAAATAGCAGTCCAACATAGACTTATATCAATATCTAAAATTTAATTATTGTCATCTCTATCAAATCTGGTACACATATATAGCGATATTTTAAGATTATCTATGTATATTTACTATTTAAATATCTGTTAAAATTAAAACTTTAACTGACACATATATTAAAATTAATTTGAGCTAAAAAATTTAAGTACGCCGCGGCATACTGGCTCACCCGTTGGCTACGCCAGTGCGTGTATCCATGTCACCCGATTGCTACAAGTTAAAATTCACCAAATTTTTGGTGCACCAACCGGCAAGGCTTTGATGGTCCGTTGCACTTGCGCCTGAGATATGGACGAACATGAGTTTTGTCGCTTCTGAATTTACAGCTCATTGCTTGTTGGGGGTTGTTTGGTGGAGTTCGTGACAAAAAAAAACTCACGTCGGGGAGATGAACTGGAGGACACGAAGGGTGACCAAGGACGCCACCATCTGCCAAATCTGTGTGATCGATGGAGGAAGAGGACGACCACCATTGCTGTGGTCAGGTATCAACTAGCTTCTCAGGTGGACAGTGTACTAGCTACGCGGCCACCATGGCTGGGTACTTTGTTGAATGTTCTGGCACTGGTTTGAGCCTTTTGCATTTTCTCCCTTCGGTATCAAATCTGCGAGGCGGTGGCGCTCCGGGTGGCAACTGAGCAGCAGCTACAGATGTATCCGTTCTACTCTTCGCTGCGAAACCCAGCCCATGTGTCCCATGCATCTAGTTCGTCGTTGAAGTAGGCTTGGCCGCGGAAGGTTCCTCCACTCACCATTGCCGGTGTCCTAAGAATGGGTACCCTCGCCGCTGGACACAGAGATTGGTGTGCCCGGATGGGTGCAGCACGTGCGCGTAGGCTCTAATCTTGATTCCGTTGAACGGCAGCGGCGATGGTAGACAAGGGTTGGCGGCGCGCTGCCGCGGCTGCGGAGGATACTTGCCTTGCATCGAAAGATGTTGGTGCCCAGGGCGGCGAAGGCCCTCGGTCCGAAAAACGCCGCCGTTAACCGTTGGGCAGCAGACCTGTCGTTGGCGTCGAGCTTACGGATGTCGAATCCGCCTTCCTAGTCATCGCGCCAGATCCAGGTGATTTATGTGCCGGTTCCTGTGGCGGAGCAAGAACAACCATCGTTCTGCCGCCACAGCCTGTTAGAAGACGTCTCTCTCCTCTGATTACCCATCACGTGGAACTAAAGAAACCGCGTATATTAAGCCGAGATTCCGACTCGCCATCATGATGGAAATAGGATTGCCTACAGATGACTCGTCTTCATCATCGGTCTCTGATGAGTAGATCAATTTCCATGGTCCGGAAATATGTATATGCGGTGACTGCATACCTCCTGCCATGTTTTGCACTACGGGCCGGCTCTATATATCTCGGCTGCTAGAAATAAAGAATTGAGCTCCCGGTATCCAAGAAAGGCATCAAAATGTCACCAACCATACACTGGTTTCCTAATATGGGAAATATAGCAAATTAAACTGCGGCAACTTAGTAAATTATCACATATAACATTCATGGATGCTTAACTATGTATAATAGATATGGATCACACGGTCACCATGTAAATGACCACAAAACTACTATTACAGAATAGGGAGGAACAAAACTAACCAGCATTTGACGTTGGCATGAAAAATCTCTTGTTGGAGTAGGCCGTTATATGTGTTGTTGATGCAGCCTAGTAGCCGCAGCAATCTCCTAGGCACCACCATATTTTCCTGCAACTTGAAGAAAGACATGGTCTCCCATAGCACACCCAAATTGATCAGAAGTTTTTTTTCTTTTTGTTTTCACAATAGGCGAAAACCAAGCCCCCTCCCCTCCTTATATGGCGGCACCATGGGCGGATTTCCTTATCCACAAAGAAACACGCCCTTCCATGATGGAAACTGTCGACCACCGAAATACGAGTTCGAAAGATCGGCAGATATTGTGAATAGGGTCGAATATGTGAATATTGTAGAGCTAAACATGAAAAAGACTGATACGAGTGGTTTAGACTGGTTCGAGCCTTCCGAAGAATAACAATAGTGTGTGTTCTCTTACTTAAAAACATATGTTTTATCATGTCGGACATGTTACGTATTTATACAAGGGACGTGTCTCCCGTTGTAATGATAATTACCACGTCATAACACTGATAACATCTATTTCTAATTATAACGAGCGCAGTTATTAAGCGCAACGGCCTTTTAATTGACGTTAACTTTCTAGCAATCAATCGTACTTCAAATTCCGCGTCGTGCGTCGTGAGGTCATGGGTAGCCGTTCCACAGATGACCGTTCGTATTTGAGCCAAAGCCCGCGAACGTCTTCGATAAATCTTGGTTTCAGCCCACGCCTGTTCGGGAGGCGAAAATTGAACATCAACAGAAACGGATCCGCTGTCGCACGATAGGCTATTGCCGGGTCACTGCCGGGCGGGCCCGTGGCCCACGCAGCAGCGGATCCTTCTACCTATCCATGTCCATGGACCCCACCAACTACAAAATTGTGACGCGACATTGTTATCTTTTCCCCTTTTTTGTCACGGATCAGTACGTTGATACTGTGTTTTCTTTGGTGATTGACAGGAAAAGCTGAAGGTACAGTGTCGGTACCAAGGAGGAGAAACCGAGAAAGTCTCGATCCTCCACTACTCAATCCAAAATTGACGGCAAACGGTTCCGTCTTTCTATTATCTTTCTCTCCCTCTCAACAATAAATCACATGGCGGGACGTGCATGTTCTGAAGATTTATATACAAGCTATCATGAAAAGGTATATGTATATGTTATGTTATCTTGAAAAGTCATGTATATGTCTCAAATGCAAAACCATATTTGAATGGGCTTCTATTCAATGGCAATTCTCTCGATCAAGTGCCTTCTTTTTAGCACACAAGGCTTACCGAACTTGTGGCTCCAAAAAGATCCTAGTATTTTTTTTAAGTAGAATCTTTCTAGTTTGCCAGCAAGGTGTTTTCGGAAGCAAACATGAGTGAGGAATGGCCAATGCCAAGACATGCCCCACGCCCAGGGGCGGTGTCTCGAGGGGGGAAGGAGACAACAACGTAGCATCCCAATGTTAATACATGCTCCTACCGTCCTACGTCTCAGAATTTCACTTCAATTTTTATATAAAAAAACTTTCAATAAAAGAGATGTGCAGGAGGAGAAACTTTTCAAACTAGGTCCTTCCTCACTGGCCAGCCATCGATCTCGGAGCGATCGGCTGCGTCTCGCTTCGGCGGCTTGTTTGCGAAGTGAGGAACGGAGGCGGCGGGAGCCGCGGGACGACGTGTAGGATGTAGCTTTGAATATAGGCGGGCGAGGAACTGACCGTTGGTCGAGATTCTGGGCCCATGGACCGTGAACATGAGCAGCAGGCTTTTCTTTAGAAAAGGCCGACATGTCAGGGAAGGCCCCTGTGTGTGAAGGATTTGGCAACACCAGGCCTTTTTATTGTAGTAAGAGTTTTTTTTTTTGGCTGTACCAGAATTACACATGATTTTGGGCCTGTTTGCAGTACAGGAGATAATAAATATTTCTTATGAAACAGCTCGTTTACTATATTTCAATCAAACTGTAACGGTTAGTAGAATGGAGCTACCGGAATATAGCACTATGGCTCAAGCATGGCTCCTGATGTCGTCCTTAGCTCAATCTACAACAGATCAGTGGCTATCACAATGCTTGTATCGGCGGAATGGCCGCTATCTCCACTAGGGTCTTGTGCAGCGCCTGCGGCTTGGAGAAGAAGGGCGCGTGGTCCGCCCCCTTAAGCCGCAGCACCTTCTCCGGCGGATTGGCGCCACACATGCTCTGTTGGAGAGGCTGAGGAATGGCATTGTCCTCTGTGGTCTCCACGTAGAACCGCCGCACTGAGCCATACTTCTCGGGTGTCAACACAAGCTTCTCCAGCACCGGGGCGAAGGGGATGGGCCTCATGGACACCGAAGCAAGTGACACATCCTGCAGGAAAAGCACAAGGGTGTGTGAGAACTTGGCTCTGAACAAGGATTCAGTCATGTGATTTTTGGACATGATATCATTTCTGTGAGGAACTGTGAGATACCTTGGAAGGACTTTGGTTGAACAGCAGGTCTCTCAGCAAGGCCTTGTCGATGTTGATAGCAGTTGGAGGCTGGTCCTTGCCATTAGAGTAGACGAATTCCTGCGCCTTTTGAAGTATGCCATTTGTATCCATCTGTGGGCAAAGGACAGCATCAGGGCGTAATCACTGAGAGAGATGCCAATTTGGATGCAACGCAAGGCAATATTCAGTGCTCTTGGATGCTTGGGTTTTGTTTACTTCATTGATTCGGTGAAGGATATTAACCTGTTGTTGGAACATGTCAAGTGCACTGTGCCCGTTTGTCAACATTGCTGCACAGAGGAAGACGGCCTTGGCAATTTTCAGTGGCAACATCTCCATTGCATAGGAAATACAGGCACCACCAAGGTCATGTCCCACTAAAATCACCTGCATGATAATGAAGGTATCATATTTTGTTTTTTAAGAATGAAATAAGTAATATGGAAAGAATCAACTAAAACACGAACCCTGATGTGAGAATAAATATCAGTGTGAGTGGTACCTAGCTACTTTAAATCATTGGAGTACATAACAATAAAGTCATTGTCAAGGATCACATCATAACAAGACCTAAGTGCTGCTCAGGCTTTGAATCAAGCATAATGACTGTGGGACCAGTCCAACCTCAGATTCTGAGTAATTCATTTTGTTGACATATTTAGTATTGATCCTAGTAAAAAATAGCTGCATTAGGTGATTAAGTATAATCTAACATTGCAAGTTTGTACTTCTAAAACCTTAACACCCCAGAAGAGTGAAGTGTCGGCCATGTCCATTGCTCATTGGACATGAGATCATCATCTCACTAACAACTTCTGTGCTGCTGCATTAGCTACTCTTGCCAACCAGCTACCATGCAGAAAGCTACAAAATAGTGCAGGCCTAGAACTCTACAAGAGTAGTACAAGGTGCAACAAACTATAAAGTCCTGCAGCAAGGCCAAGCACCAGGTACTTACCACTCTAGCATCACTACACATAGACTACAGAAAAATATACTAGTTTCCTCTCTCTCAACTTGCAGATTAGATAAGTAGTAGTAGCCATCCCAGCAATGAAGCGACAGATAAAATTTTGCTGCTCTGGACTATGATCATGTCATTGTTATATTACTACTCTGGAGTGTCCCAACAGCCAAGCAACTCCTTAAATGCAAAGGATATTCATAGTAATATTGTACATAAAAGGGGATATGTTACTCAACATCACATTATCTTCAGCATCATCCAGGCTACTACAATATTCCAAATGAAATTTAACTTGCTAAAAACCAGATCTGCACTATGGATAATGTATCGAAAGTCAGCAAACCTTTTCAGTGTCACCCAAGCCTTTAAGGTAAGTTGTCAACGGTTCCGCATACTCCGAAAGACTGCTAATTTTGTTCGAGTCATAAGAATGAATTCCAGATCCGGTTAAGTCGATGGCATTAACCTTGAACCCACTATCTTCTAGAAGTGATATAGTCTTGTACCAACACCAAGCTCCAAAACCACCTCCATGGACAAGAACAATGATATTGGTTTCTAAATCCTTAATATTCAAATCCTGTTTGAGAAACAAACCAATAGTCAAAATACAAGTGGCTATATAAATATGCAGTTATGATAGGCAAATTCAAAGATTTGTGTAGTACCCAAGGGAATCGGAAGAATTATCCAGCACTACAATTCGCGTGGGGAGTAAAATTAAGTAAAATATCCAAGGTCCTGATGGCTATGGCATTAGCACTGAAAAATAGATTTAACAAGAATATATTCTTAGGGAAAATTAGTTCTCTAGCATTAAAAGTTTTCACCTTTCGGTAAATACCACCGAAAATTTAGATCATCTGAAATTACCATTGAAAGGTGCACGTTACTTTGGAAATTACCAGTCTGTTAGACTCCAGCCGTTTTCATCTCATTTTTGCTTACAATTCATAGGAGAATAGACAATAATACCCTTCACAGATAGAAGGGTCTCTCTTTCCCTCTCGTGCCCCCCACCATGCCAAGGCTTTTGTAGTAGTAGTACCCAAGGGAATCAGAAGAACCAGCACTATAGTTCACGAGGGGAGTAAATTAAGCAAAATATCCAAGATCCTGACGACTATGGCATTAGCAGTAAAAAATAGATTTAACGAGAATATACTCTTAACAAGACCGGGAGTGCATCACCAACCACTAACCATCAACAACGGAAGTTTCCCCCTTCCTCTAAGCTACTGCCAAATCATTGTCAGTCGCTTTCTTGCACAAAGAGGACGTTCACATTTCTCATGAAAAATTCATGGGGTCCAAATGATAAAAATGAGGTCGTAATCAACGTCGAATACTAACAGGAATACATTTCCACCCACAGCGCAGCAGGACCATCATGAAGTGATATCATCGACCACTCCGAAAGGAACCGGTTCCTCCCTCAGATGTTCTCGTTCCAGCCCGAGCCTGCAGGACCAGGTTTCAATGGCCACACTGCCTGGTCCCACGACACAGCGTCACTATCGTGAAACGTTTGTCTACTTCACACACAAGCCAATGGCAAGAAACAAAACAGAGGAATTAGTCCACGAAGAAGCCACAAAACAGACAAACGAGGGCACAAGAAGGATTCAAAAGCCTAAACAAATCGTGAAAGGAATCTAAATTTCACCAATTTGTCCGCATGAACGGATGGCTGGGAAGTACGAGAGATGGACCCCAATGCGGCAAAGCTCCAAGCTTTCTTACACGCGACACACAAGGCCATCCGGCCCATCCCAGCGAAAAAATGGGAGAAAACGGGTACTAAAATTCAAATTACACGCGACACAACGTCGTTCGAATTCAAAGCAGCGTACGCCGACGAAGCAATGCGACGGAGTACAAAGAAAGGCAAGACACAAGGGAGGGACGCGTTTTTTTCTTTACCTTGGCGACGAGCTGCTGCGGCTGGAGCTCAGGGTCAGCGAGCGAGCGCGGGCGCGTGCTGCAGCTCCGCGGCAGCGGCGGTCCCTGGCTCTGCCGCTTCCCGGCGTGGCGCACCGACGCCGACCGCTCGAACGCCCCCACGCCGCGCTGCCC
>BCLF01000044.1:462750-483561 GCA_001602275.1 Zoysia japonica | reverse complement strand
GGGCCCACGTGAGTGGAGCGCGCACGCGCAGGCGCGTCGGCCTAGCGGCGCGTGGGCGACGCGGCTACAGAAAAACTTGCGAAATGAAACTGGGAAAGAGGAAAAATGATTAGGATTAGGGTGTGAGAAGAGTTCCATCCTTTTTATACCCTCCGAAAAATGGTCACCTCCGTTCGATCTAGATCCAACGGTCCAGATCGCGCGACAGCTAAATGGGCCAGATTTGGCCCATGAGAGAGTCCGAATTTTCGGCTCAAGCCCAAATTAGCTTGCATGAATTGCAACAGGCCAATGGGCCAAGTCAAATTTCAATTTCAGCCAAAAAAAAGTTTTTCTATTTTTTTGAGAGGCATTTTTAATTGATTAATTAGGTAATTTTTTACCTAATTAAATCTGTTAAAATTTGAACCAACGGGATAATTTTGACAGAATAGAAAAATAAAGTAAATGCTTCTAAAAATTAAAGAAATTTTGTTTTCCGCTGCGTACTTAAAAAAATTATTTTTATTATTAAATTCGAACCAACGGGAGAATTTAATTTTGGAAAAATAGTAATAAATTTTAGATAATTATGATATTATTATTTTCTGACCAACGTTGATAATAACAGTATTATAATTTTTGTAATTGACATTTTATGCATTATTTCTATTTCTGCCCAACGGTGATGTAGATTTAATGTATAATATAAAATTGTGTGTCATATTTTTTACAAACGTTGAAAATAAGTCATATAATTTTACTGTTTTTTATGTTCTCACTTTATTTGATTTATTTACAGGCGGATACAACTTAATGAGTTGTATCAAAGAGATACCCACTCTCAAAGGTGACAACTATGGAGAGTGAAAGAAAAAAATAGATCTAGCGTTTATCTTGGCTGAGGTGGACTGGGTCCTAACCACAGCATGTCCCACTGAGCTGAGGAGCCAGTGAGGAAAGAAAATGAGGTTAAGGCTGCATGGCAGACCAGACAGAGAGACTATGCTCTCTTAAAGATGTTTTATGACTTTGAGCGTAGAAAATGGATCACAGCCAACAAGAAATGTATGGCTGTGATAAAGAACATGATTGAGCCTGCAATTGTGGGTTCAATTGCCGAGTGTGACACCGTCACAGAGTACCTTGAGAGAATAAAGAGCCAGTTTACTGGCTCTTCAAAGACATACGTCACATAAGTTATTAAACAACTTGTGAATGAAAGGTACTCTGGTGGTAACGGTGACATTAGAGAGCACATACTGAGAATGAGCAACATGGCATCGAAGCTCAAACCAATGGATCTGGGTTTCAAGGATGCACTCCTTATCGATATGATTTTTACTTCTTTTCCAAAAGAGTTTGACACGTTTATTGTCAACTATAATATACAACCCGAGTCTTGAGACTTAGAAAATTGCATAGCAATGTGTGTGCAAGAGAAGAACAGAATTAAAGCTTCACATGGTGGTTCTATCAACTATGTGAAGGATAATAAAAAAAAGAACTTCAACAACTACTCCTCAAAGAACAAGGGAAAAGCCCCTGTCCATCAGCCTCAACAGAATAAATTTACAGTGAACAAAGATCAGTGCCTTCACTGCAAGAAGACGGGACACTACAAGAAGGATTGTGCCTCATATCTAAAGATGATCATAACAAAGAAAGGTGAGAACATTATTACCTTTATAAATGAATCCCTATATGTGCAATATTCGAAATCTACTTGGTAGATTGACTCTAGAGCAACTGTTCATATTGCTAATTCATTGCAGAGATTTCGTTCGACGAGGACTACGCAAAGAAGAGAAAGATACATTAAAGTTGCAAATGGAGTCCAAGCTGAAGTTGAAGCCGTTGGCGATCTTTCATTAGAGCTAGCTAATGGCTTTATTCTTATACTTAGAGATGTTCTTTATGTACCCTCTCTACAGAGGAATTTGATTAGTGTTTCATGTTTGGATAATGATGGTTATGATTGTCATTTTGGAAATGGCAAGTGTGAAATAAAGTTTAATAAAAAATGTGTTGGTCTTGTCATCTTACAAAATGAGCTTTATTTGCTATCACTACGTGATGATGTGAATGTCGTATGCGATAATGATAACGTTGCGTGCGAGATAAAAGAATCCTCGTCCATGAATGAAAATAGAAAACGAAAAAGAACTCTAGATGAGTCGTCGAAATTATGGCACTGTCGTTTAGACCATATTTCGAGGGGGAGAATAGAAAGACTAGTTAAGAATGATATTCTTCCTCCACTAGAGTTCTCAGACTTAGAACAATGTCGAGATTGCATTAAAGAAAAATATGTAAAAAAAAATTAAGAAAGATGCAAAAAGAAGCACAGGAGTTCTATAAATTATTCACACGGATATTTGTGGTCCTTTTTCTGTGAAGAGTATAGATGGTTATGACTCGTTCGTAACATTTACGGATGATTACTCCTGATATAGATATATTTATCTAATCAAAGAAAGAACTGAAGCCTTGGATAAATTTAAGATATTTAAGGCTGAAGTTGAAAACCAACACGATTTAAAGATAAAGATAGTCCGATCTGATCATGGAGGGGAGTACTATGGTTGGCATACCCCGTATGGACAAGTTCCTGGATCTTTTGTAAGATTTCTACATGAAAATGAAATAGTGGCCCAGTATTCTACACCGGACGAATCTCAGCAAAATGGAGTAGCTGAAAGACGCAACCGTACCCTGATGGATATGGTGCGAAGCATGATGAGCTATTCCACACTGCCATTGAGTTTGTGGATGGAGGCGTTAAAAACTGCCATTCATATTCTCAACAGAGTACCAAGTAAGTCGGTGCCGAAAACACCGTACAAATTGTGGACAGGTAGAGTTCCCTCGTTAAACCACTTACGAGTGTGAGAGAGCCCAGCTGAAGCTAAAGTATTTAACTCAAACATTGGGAAGCTTGATCTCAAAATAGTAAGTTGCCATTTTATTGGTTACCCAGAAAAGTCAAAAGGTTATCGTTTCTACTGTCCAGACAAACATACAAAGTTTGTAGAAACAAGACACGCTGTCTTCTTAGAGGATGAGATGATGAGAGAGAGCATGGTAGCTCGAGAGATTGACTTTAAAGAGAAGCGGGTGTATGCGCCCACTCCGATGATTCAAGAGCCATTCTTTACACTACCTGCTGTCACTGCACCGACAGTGCGAGACACTGTGGTACAAGCATCTGCTATTGTTCCTTCTGTGGCAACAATGAATGAAAATGAGGAATCTGTTTCTCAGGATTCAATAGAACCTATTGCCACAGATAAGGGAGAGCAAGAACAGCCTCAAACAGAAAATGTACAGAATGAAGAGACCTCAAGGAGGTCTCAAAGAATAAGAAGATCAGCTATTTTTGATGACTATGAAGTTTATCAGACAGAAGAATTTCAAATGGAGGATGATCCCATCTCATTTGAAAAAGCCATGAAAAGCGAAAACTCTTCAAAATGGCTTGAGGCCATGGAAGAAGAAATGAAGTTCATGAAGGCTAATAAAGTCTGGGACTTGAAAGTAATTCCTAAAGGAACCAAAATAGTAGGTTGTAAATGGGTCTACAAGACAAAACTCGACTCTCAAAGGAACGTAGAAAGATATAAAGCACGACTCGTGATAAAAGGCTTTACTCAAAGCGAATGGATTGATTACAATGAGACTTTTTCTCCGGTCTTATGTAAAGATTCTTTCAGAATCATAATGGCACTAGTGACTCATTATGATTTAGAGTTATATCAGATGGATGTAAAGACAGCATTCCTAAATGGGGATTTAGAGAAAAATGTTTACATGGCATAACTGAAAAGTTTTGTTATGGAAGGAAGTGAAAAACTGGGATGTCGTTTAAAGAAATCGATTTATGGGTTAAAGCAAGCTTCAAAATAATGGTACTTGAAGTTTGACAGTATGATAAAGAAATTTGGGTTTAAAAAAAATATAGAGAACAACTATGTTTATTCAAAGTTTAAAGAAAGGAAGTTTATCTTCCTAATCCTGTATGTGGATGATATCCTACTAGCTAGTAGTGACGTTAGTCTGCTACTGGAGACAAAGAAGATTTTGTCCTCAAACTTTGATATGAAAGATTTTGGTGAAGCTTCATTCGTTCTGGGAATCAAAATTTACCGAGATAGAAACAAAGAGGTATTGGGACTGTCACAGAAAGCATACATAGAGAAAGTATTAAAAAATATGCTATGCATAAATGTAGTCTATCACTTGCACCTATAGTCAAGGGCGACAGATATGGGGATTTTCAATGCCCCAGAAACCAATATGAGATCGATCAAATGAAAGCGGTTTCATATGCTTCAGCTGTCGGAAGCTTACAGTATGCTCAAGTATGTACACGCCCTGACTTAGCTTTTGTTACCGGGTTACTTGGCAGATTCCAGAGCAATCCTGGAATAGAGCATTAGAAATTGATAAAGAAAGTCTTGCGTTATTTGTAAGGAACAAAAGGCCTCATGATGACATACAAAAAATCAGATTCACTCCATATAGTGAGGTACACAGATTCTGATTATACGAGAGATGATAGAAAGTCTACATCCGGATATGTGTTTACTCTCGTTGGAGGAGCTATTTCGTGGAAAAGCTCAAAGCAAACCGTCACTACATCGTCCACAATGTATGTCGAGTTTGTAGCATATTATGAGGCTACAGAGCAGGTGAACTGGCTTAAAAAGTTCATACTCGGTTTAAAAGTGGTTGACGACATCTATAGACCACTTAAGTTGTACTGCGATAACAAACCCGCAGTAACATATGCACACAACAATAAGTCAAGTGGTGCTGCTATACATATTGACATAAAGTACTATGTTGTGAAAGATAAAGTTCGGGATCAAATCATAAATCTTGAGCATATAAGCACCGTAAAGATGCTAGCGGATCCGCTTACTTAAAAACTTATCACCCAAAGTATTTATTGAACATGTTGCTGACATGGGTTTAAGGGAAAGCCTGTGATTCCTGAACTAAAATATGACCCAAAATGTATAGTAACTATTTCAGAACAGAAAAAATGTATTGTAGCTGTTAAGTCTATCAACGATTGATCGTGACGACGAGACAGTTATATGCATTAATCTGTAATGAAATGAGTGAAGTTAAAAAGTAATAAAGATAAAAGTATAAAGTGAGATCAAGGGGGAGAATGTTAGAAATTGATCTCCACCTCATTTTGGCCCAACGGGCTTAATGGGCCTTTGACCTAATCGCGCCCTGATCGAGAGCGCCCAGCCCATTATGGCTGGTGGGCCCCTGTCTACAGCGCCACAATAAATAGAGGTGGGGGACCGGCCGAGACTCATGACCTAAGTTCATCCGTACCGCCGCATCCCACTAACATTCATAAACCTGATCTGTGAGGGGGCGCTGTGCCGACGGAAAGCACCACCGCCGTCACCGCCACGACGACCGCCGTCACCGGGAAATCAACGACGTCGCCGTGACTTCTACGCCACTGCTCTCTCCACCGACCGACGCTGCCCAAGTGCAAAGGACCGCATCGACAAAGGGCAGATGACCAGATCGTCTTTCACGACTTCTGCGACCGGATCTGAATGTATTGACCACCTTCGAACCAAAGATCTATTACCGACACAGAAACTCTCGGATCTATACTTTAGACCCAAAGAAAAAATTACAACAGAACATTCATGACTGGTTCGTCACAACTTCACTGGCTGATGACACCAACGAAGTGTTTTAGACATCTGATTGGGTTTGCACTTTTTTTAAACAGGTAAGTGATTAGAGCCTTCAACGAATTAATCAGCATGGGAAGAAAACACCCTCCACATTCTTATCTGTTCCGACAAATGAGTAACTAAGTACTCTCTGCAAAATTTAGAAGGAAAAAAAAAAAGCGATCGTATGAAGTGGACCAAGGATTTCAACATATTCTGCCAACTACAATCACCAACTTGGGTACGCAATGTCCCATATTCGTTAGCAGAGTACGACAGAGAAGAGCAAGTGTTGATTTCATCAGATGATTTTGACACGGATCGTAACAATTTCAACTCTCTGATCTCGCCGGCACCTTGCTCACATGTCCCCTACCAAAAAGCTCAAGTGGAAGTTTCTTCAGTTCAGGGCCAACCTTTTTTGGGGGATTAATAAAGCAACCTTCGGAGAGCAGGCAGATGAGTGGCATCATTGATTCCATAGCTAAAAACACCCCTAATCCCATGAGACTTGGCGCACGGTTCTCTCTTTCCCTGCCCTTGTTAATTTTATCACAAATAAAAAAAAAGGCACATTGCATCGATACGAATCTCATTACTAATTATAGAATGGAGCAGCAAAATGGCAACATCTGAGGAACGCCGTGAGGGTGCGGGTGCCCATCATTCCCTCATGAGCTTCAGGAGTGAAGGTGAAGGCTCTGAGAGATTCTGCTGCAAACCTGCAAGCATATCATATCTTATCGATCATGGGCCGGTTCATCTGGTCTTGAGAGAGGTTGGAATTTTGGTGGTTGAAAACAATATCTGAAAAATCCCATGCTTTTGCCATCGTCACAACCAAAGACACTCACGCATGGCTATTTACAGAATGCAGTGCTTTACTCTTCAGAGAATAGCTGGTCGATCGATGGTAGTCAGTGAGCCGTCACATGTTCTCGAGGAACCAAAGTTCATAGAGGACAGGAGAGTCTTTCCGGAACTGAAAGCTCTAGGTGATTGAAACCTGTCATAAAGAATAGCATAAAGATATGATAGTTATCTGAAAAGCACAGAAAGAGTTATCAAAAGCTAGTCCGAGCGGGACCAGCGGCCTGATTGATCAGTAAGTAATCACCGACTCAGGTCTGGAGCAGGAGCATACCTGCGAATGAACCGTGCGAGTTGGTCCTGTACGTCTCATTGTGAATTCAGAGGAGGTTAGCCGGATGGTCGAAGATCATGTGGTGGGTGAACTGCTGCGGATCAGAGAGATAATATCAACAGACTCATGCGTGCCTGCACTTGCATGGATCAAATATGAATCCATTCAGGCATCTGAATTTTTCCCCCAATCTGGAAATTGACTAGAAGGCCAGAGGAGGAGACGATCCAGAGCACCAAAATCAGTCGCAAAAATCTTTGCTCATATGCTATTCATCTTTTAACTAAAATCTTGTCCTAACGATAACAAATTAAAGATAATATGTGATCTGCGCAGCTGGCTAGGACCACAAGAATTAATCAAGCTCCTTTGGCAAGTGTGCGACCACCTTAACGATACCATATGCAGCGCGCGCTTTTGCCCAAGAACAATGCGTACGCGCAACGCTTGCATGAGCTAGCTGCATGCGCGCGTGCGTGCACACTACCTCCCTGTATGCGTATGCGTGCGTGCATGTGCGCAGAAAGCCAGGGCTTCGATCGATCAGGTGCGTTTTGCGTTGTAAAATGCTTCCGATTATTGCTGATAACGATCGGTGTCTTCAGGTTTTGCAGGTAGAGCATCTTTCAGAGATTAAGCTGATGGATGTGGAGTATACTGCGTATCAGTAAATGGACAACCCAAATACTGTCTTTCTTGGAGTAAGCAAAAATGCTGCAACAAAGAGGTGGGCCTTTACACAAACACCGGGGCCGAAAGAAGGCTCAGCCCAATTTGTGCGGAGGCCACTGTCGATCACGGGAGTTACTGAGCTTGAACGGGGTTTTGCTGCATCGAGTGCACTGATAAGCCGGCCCAACACGACACGATTCGTCGCTACAGGGCCGTTCCCTCTCACAAGGGAAAAATTTTATGGGCCTTTCGGTGTCGCCGCACGAAAACTAGAAAGGAGAGCGAGCAGGGGCAGCTTCAATCTTCCTCAGAACCTCCTCTGGTTTCGTTCAGAAATAAGAAGCTGTTCTAGTAATTCACATTTCCCAGCATACCATTCTCTCCATTCCATCACAGTTTCAGATCCATTCCCTGAAGAAACTTCCCATGGTCAGACCACGCGCCGCATCATCCAGAACGCCTCTGCATCCTTCGCTACACCTATACTGATAAAACGATGATCGATGAACTCCCATCACCACGCGCCCTGCTCGTCCTGAAAAAGCCATTGCTTGGCTACTAATCTACCGACCCGCGACCTCTCTCCTCCGCATTGACGCGCACATGACTTGATCGGAAGCCCTACTAGGGAGGCATGTGCTCCCCTCCCTCGCCACCAACTGCCGAGTGCTCGGTCAATACGAACAGTGTTCGGAATGCGTTGGCTCGTGGCCTGGCGTTCTGTCGTAGATCTGCTTGATTCCAATCTACTACTCGTCTTGCAGTGAGATCTACTTCCTGCTGCTTCCTTCTTGGTACTTTACTTGGGTTCAGACTGTATCCGTTTTGCCTATCTTTGTTTAGAAATTTTTTTTCTTGCCTAGCCTTGTGAATGCTACTAGCTTCATGTGCCGAGTGCAGACACGCGTTTGGTTCTGACGAGGAGATGGCGTATGCAGGCGTTTGTCAACCAGTGTGGAGGCGTAGAGATCTCACGGTCAACTTTACCGGATCATGGCCATGGTACGTGGGAGACTTTTAATCTGTCTTGGCGCTTATTCTTTCCCTGGCTTCTTGACTCTGAGTTTCGTACGCCGGTTGCGTAGCACCAGAAGAGTCTACGCGTGGGCGTGGCCAAATCTCCAACCGAAGGTACCCATTTGACGCTTCAAGTACGATCGAGTAACATGCGCAGACGACCTTGATTTTGACTTGCTCATCATCATTTCCCCTAATCCAAGTGGCTTGTTCCCGCGTATAATCGTAAACACCATCTTTTAATAAGGTAGTAAAATTCCAGTGGAAATACTGACAGGATTCTGAGAGAACCAGCCAAAGAAAAGAATGTTGCGCTGAGACTGCGAAGCAGAGCAGTAGGATCGGAGCAAGCAATAATCAGCTGATCATCTAGGGGAACGAAAACACCATCATGAACAGTCACTGCTATCAAGCGCTGCCGCTGCCGCTGGGCACGAGGAAATAATGCCCCAGCTAGCTGCGCTTAGCTAATCTTGCCGGGTCTAATTAGCTAGTCCGGCCACTAATTGCCATATGCGTGTAGACATTCCTCGTGGCGCTCACCCTGCTCGGGCCCTCTCTCCTTCCGCTTCTTCACCTTCTTCCTCCTCGGGGTCTCACTGTCATCCGTGAACGTACCGGCTCCGCTCCAGGGACATGAGGGAGCGTGACTGGCTGGCTGGCCCGCCTCCATATGTCCGGGCAGTCGGCATGGCAGGAGGATGTTCTTGGTGATCGACTCTTGATGTGACGCCTGTTCCAATCATGGCCTCGCTTGCATGTCCGTCCCGCCCGAAACGTGCCCTGTCTTGCCGTGTCTTTCGGTTGGTTCCATCTGTCTCGCGAACTGTTCCGGTGTTCGTACTCCTAGCAGGGCACAATACTGCTCATCGATGCAGTAAGTAAACAGGGGACCTCCACGAACAGGGATCGTGTGATGTGGAATTCTGACCATTTTTCAGTAAAATCGTGCTGACATTTGAGTATGTATATCAATTCGGCAATCGGTTTATTTAGTCGTAAATTAAAAGGGCCAGGGTGCAACTAATGCAGTCTCGATATATCGAAAATTCAGAGCATCTGTTTACCCAGAAGAAAATGGCCACCACGCATGCACGGATGGAAAAACAGAGACCGATCGATCTATCGCCATCGGAACAAGCGAGTAACCAGTGCCATGACAGCCACTGCAGCAGGTCGCCATGCTGCCCACGCAGCTGTCACAATGAACTGCAGAGCAGGTCTCCCATCGCACAACGAACTGACTGCCACACGCGATACGCCGTCGCATGTTACTCCATCCCACAGTTCCCAATCCCACTGCATGGATCCATCAATCTACATGGCGGTGTACGCACACCATTACAGCGACGTCGGAGGCTCGTGAGAGACGACATCGATGGCACCGTGCACGCGGACCGTTGAGCCGTCGTGATCCGACGGCGAGGCGCCACGCCGGCTGAGTGGTCGATGCTCGCGGCGCCTATAGGCCGGGCGTTTAGTGGCCGGCCGCGCGCACATGCCGTGCGCCAAGCCACGCGGGAAGTTGCTGCCCGGCCGACCGACCGGTGCACGGCGGCGACGCGGGAGCACGGCATGTGCCGGTTCGGTCGGTATCGGGATGATGTAGTGGGCGAGAGGTCCGCAGGTAGTCCCTCAACTCTTATCAGCTGATCACAAAGCTGGTTGTGGTACAGTGCGTGAATAATGCTCGCGTCTCGTATGAAGAGCAATCATAAAAAAAGCGCCGGGAAATTATTCGGGGGTTGGGACATCGCCGGATACTCGTAGTCTCGTACGCATACAGTATGAAGTACACACGACGACCGAAGAGCGAACTGAACGACGACGTCGATGACGACAGGGGATACGTGCGGGCTCTGACGCGGCGGCAGGCAGGCAGGCGGCCAGGTCGGCGAGAGAGAATCGCGAGCGGGAAGAGGCGTCCAAGTAGATAAGGGATTCCGCCTGTCCGTCCGCCTGCCGAAGCGGTAGGGCCGTGGTGGCGCGCACGCACACACCATGTGGCGAGCACCCCACGCCACGCCGGCCGCCCCTCCGCCCCAGGCACGCACGTGGCGCTGCTCCCCGTTGCTGCTCTAGTCTCCGCTGGTGCTGGTGCTGCCCCGGCCCCCTCCTTCCTTTACCTTATCCTCCTCCTCCGGCGGCCAGAGGATCGAACGTGGCTCACCCGTCGTCGGTCGGTTGGCGACTGCACCTGTAGGCCACGCCGCCGGAGCTATAGCTACGCCTCTGCCTAAACGGTCACGCATGCCGCGAACAGATCGAGTCCATGCCTGTCCAAGTACCCATCGAGACATGCCAACTTGCTTGCACCTGTCATCTGCTGTACGTTCAGAATATACATCGACCGGTTCAGTCTTGCAGTAAAACTGCTTCATGCTACTTCTTGCCCAAACTGTTAACCTCGCCTTATCCTGTTGCTGCTGGTCAGCTAGCACTCTGCTCATCCTCTCGCTCAAGATCACGGCGTACTTTCCCGTCCCGTTTAATCATTTCAACAACGCCTACTAACACTTCGACGAATCTTGTGTTACGGAATAAGTGCACGCTGTACGCCTGGCACACAGTCCGGGACCTTGGATTGCCTCGTAGCTACTCCTACCACTACTTATGCGCAATAATACAGCGATGCGTACGAGCAGAGCACATAATACGCTCGAACAAAACAGTTAATTAACTGAATAAAATGCAGAGCGTCGATATCATAAAAATTTAAAATCCCGAACATGCATAGCCAGATATGATATAAATTAAACCTGAAGTCGACGATGGCTCATCGAGTGACATCTGCTATGATTAAAAATGAAAAGCGATACCATTAAAACCTATATTCAAGATGGGTAACCCCCGTATGTATGTATACTAGTAACCTCTAATGTTATAGTACTTAGTAACCCCGTATTCATTTTATATTATGGTCATTAACACCGGCTCATAAACAGTCACATTTGTAACTTCTCATCCTTTGAACTAAAAAAGAACACGGGAGAGATCCTTTAAAGGCATTTGGTCTCAGCTCAGACTCATCCAGAACACTCTCTATTCTCTCTCCGAGAGACATTTTCATGGCCATCCGTCATCACATATAATACAAACCATATGGACGTAAGGTTATTATCTTTCGAAAGATCCAAACTAGTCTAAATCATTTTGTTTCTCTTGATGAATTTTTATACTAGCAAAGCGTCCTCAAACTAAATATTCGCCGATCCCGACCCGTAGGTCGAGCGTCGACAGAGACGCGCCAGGTAGAGGTGTATTGTTGAAGATTCATCAAGATTTCAACGAATCTTCAACGCATGTGTGCGTTCACCTTGATAGAATCACCGCCGCCAATATCAAGAAGGAGGGACTGTCATCTCCAACAACGCCGTTTACATTGATCCCACCGTTAAGTTTAGACAACATCAGACATCCATAAGCATTTTGTCCTGTACCAACAGGAGCACAAAGTCTCAATGCTCGCTGCTACCCGACAGGCAACAGGGAAGTTCATTTCATCTTTTTTATTTATTTGCTGATTAACATTATCTTTAATACATTTTTTATGCCTCCAATTCCATCACGCATACACCTATGCATGTACTATGGGAGATTTATTTACCACAGTAACGTATCCCGTTTATTGCACCTTCTCTTATTTTTTTATTGTGGTTGACATTCTTGCACGTGCATGCAAGGGTCGCACGGCGATCACATGTCATTGGTGATGATGTGACCGTCCGAAGTGGTGCCTAGCTCAGAACAGGGCTGAAGGCCAGGCACAGTGATCGAGTAGGCCACCTGGTTGCTGAGGTGAAGCGCTTCGCGAATCTCAGACCACATCGGGAAAGCTTCATCGGGAGAGCTTCATCGGGAGAGCTTCATCAGGAGCCAGAGCTGTCCCTCGTTGGGAGCCAGAGCTGCCCAAAAGTTAATTTGCCTCCCTGTCACAACCTTTAATATCTTTTTTTTAAAAGGAAACCAAATTTTCATTAGCTATGTACTCCAGCGCGTTCACTGGAAACAATATAAGAGACAAACTCTGAAAAGTCGTCTAGCCAAACACTATAAGCATTCTGACGACTGATGACCGGCACCAAGTGAGCTAAAAAGTGTGCCACACTATTACAGACTCTTGAACAATACATGACATCATATACTCAAAATTAAGGGACAACAGTGTTTTAGCTTCTCTAAATATTACAACAAATCTACCATTGTCCACCTCTTCTAACAAAGAGTTTTTTAGATTTTGACAATCTGTCTCTAAAATTATTCTACCCATGCCAAGTACATCAGCAATCTTCAGTGCATTTGTTGCAGCCAATAGTTCAGCTTAAAAAAAGTCTTGAAGATTTTGCAACTTACCCGCTGCCATCATCCTTGGATGCCCTTCACAATCTCTTATTATAGCTCCCTAGCCTCCATTCCCAGATTGTTTGTAGAAGGAACCATCCACATTTATCTTCAATAAATCACCCTCAGGTGGTCTCCATGACTCCATGACCTGTTACACCTATTTGAGAAGTGATTGTTTTCTCTCTTTAAGTAGCATATATGAAGTCATTAACAAAATTTCTAATCAGTAAAATTATTTCCTCTAGGATAAATGTGCCCTCTCCCTTGGAAACTTTATTACGTACAGTCCACCAGACCCACAACAGTGTCAATATCTTAACTTATTCTTTCTTATTCAGTTTATAAATTTCCTCTAGAACATGTTTTGCTGAAGTGCATGCAAGAAAGTTAATTCTCTTGTCTTCCATTTAGAGCTCCCACCACACTGAACGCACACACCTTTAATATCTGACTGATCGGAAACCCCCAATATTACTGAATTGAATCATCTCATCGGAGAGCTCAACCTTTTATGCCTCATCGAGAGTACAAGTGTTCGGAAGCTCCCTCAAGCAACCTATCGAGTTACCAGCTTATTTCATTTGACTATTTTTTACTGTTTAATTTTTTTACATGCACGTACTGCATTCAACAGAATAAAATTTCGATTAGACGCGAACTTTAGTTTTTTACGCTTATTTTATCAAACGCTTATTTATTTTACACATATCAATACCGTACATATTACATAATTTATTTCTTTAAATATTTTAGCGTGATATTTACCTGCTTATTACTAGCTAACAGGGATATTTTTTAACCTCTATTTTCTAGCTACACTTTTAAGCAGGGTTTTTGAAATTTTTATTATTCTAAAAATTTACACAAAATATCATTTATCATTCTGGATCTCCAAGCGAAATTTTTATTAATTATTCTAGATCTCCAACCAGAATTTTTATTGAATCTACAACCGAATTTTTTTTATCATTCTGAAAATTCAATCGAATCTTATTATTCGAATATTTCTCTTCGTCATGAAGACCACGTTAATGCTCGATGGTTACTATTGTTTATATGCCACTAATGGAAATAGCACTAATACGCATGACTATATCACTAATGCGCAAGTCATTGATATTGAGATTTTCATCTCTGCAATTTATTCGTCATCATAAATGATTCATTGACTTTTCAGTCAAATCGAACAGACGCACTTGCCCGCAAATTTAATTATTTTTCTAAGCATCTGTTGGTTCACAGGAATTACAGTACAAATGACCTTTCAAGTCACAAACGATCTTTTCAGATCACCATTTGGGCTCTCTATCTTGACCACGGACGGTTACACAAGATACGACCCTGAAAAGCACTTGCGGCCATCTGTCACAAACGATCTTCTCATATCAGCATTCGGGCTCTCTATTTTGACCGCCAGACGGTTACACAAGATACGACTCTGAAAGACACTTGTTGCCATCTTCAGAGTGATTTACTCAAACAACTGATATGCATAAGCTATGAGCCTACTCACACTTATTCACCATGGGCACTTCACATATGACTTCAGATGGTACTGATGTTTTGTACAGCGACCTTTCTCAAGGCAAAAGTACTTAACAAACCTATCTGATGTGCATACAAATTTCACTTCGGACCGGGCCGAATAAAAACCCGCACCATATCCTTATCAGGATTCGACGACGTATATTGACCCGAGCAAGCTCGAGGGCTCGATATTCCGTTCTTCAACAGAATTATTACTCTACTTTAGGCCAGATACAAAACGAAAATAAACCAGCACAACATTCTTATCAAGATTCGGCGATACATATTGGCTCGAGCATACGCTCGGGGCTTCATATTATTTTCTTCGGCAGAGTATGACTCTTCATACAAGCTCCGCTTCTATAAAGAGTCGGGGGGCTATCATCATACATATTTGTCTCAATTTTTGAATCAACATTTTGGTGTGACTCTACAGCAATAAAAAAATGCTCAAATTTTTGTTTAGCAAGAAGTTTTTTGAAGGCACCCATAAGCACTCGGGTGTACCTTTTCAATAATAAGAAGATGATGAATTCAGCACAAAAATTAATTAAGCAAGGAGTTATTTTTATTCTCTAGCTTCAGTAGGAGCAAAGACAAATTTATTATTCCTCTATCAGTTCAAGAAGAAGACAAGTCACTGTTTCAAATAAAAATCAGTGACCACGTAAAGATCTTGAGGCTCTGTCATATTTTTCAAGATTTTCCAAGACTTAATCTACCGGATGATTATTTTCAGCAATTCAAATTGTGCATGTTCAGATTTTATGATTCACCAAAAGACATTTTAGAGCTATTTTTTTTAAGAGCTTACCTCCCACTGTCATTTTTATGAGCTGCAAGAATCAAGATGAAATCAAGACAGCGAAAAAGAAGGTGCAAGCGTTTCTATTAACGCCCAAAAGAACAATACTCGACGGTATAAACATCCATGGGAAACAATATGGACGCGCTTGCATAGGCGAATTACAGAAGACTGAAGACAAGCTCTTGAAGATAAATTCCCGAAAACAAAAACGAAGACAAGTTCTTGAAAATAAATTCTCGAAAATCGAAGACAAAATTTTGAAGACTCAAGATAAACTCTGAAGACAGAAGTTGATGGCATTAGAAAGTAAGCTTGGGGGCTAATGTCGATATCATAAAAATTGAAATCCCAAACATGCACAGTCAAATATGATATTATTAGATCCGAAGTCGATGATGGCTGATCGAGTAGCATCTACCATGATGGAGATAAAAAAGCGACACCATCAAAGCCTATATTCAACATGGGTAACCCCATGTTTATGCATACTAAGTAACTCTAAAGTTATGACACTAGTAACCTCATATTCATTCTATATTATAGTCAGTAATATCGTTACGGCTCATAAACAGTCACATTTGTAACTTTTCATCCCTTGAACTATAAAAAAGACAAAGAAGAGATCCTTTAAAGGCATATGGTCTCAGCTCAGACTCACCTAGGACACTCTATTCTCTCTCGGAAAGACACTTTCATGGGCCATCTGCTATCACATATAATACAGACCACACTAGGCGTAAATTTATTATCCTTCGAGGAGGCCGCAACCAGTCTAAATTCTTGTGCACCTCTCTTGATGAATTTTTATACTAGCAAAGCGTTTTTAACCAAATATCTGTCGATCTACACAGAGAATGACTGACTCTCGGCTCATTCATTCAGAGCATTTTTTTTCTTTCTTTCGTCAGGTATACGTGCAGTACATGTGTTGTCAATTATTATTCGAGACTCCGCAGGCCAAGCTAGCAGCACATGAGCCGTCATGTGACCTCGGTGCAAATTGCGCTGAAAAATCCGCAATTTCTTGCCAGCTTATCAGTCATGTACTGATCCAACAAGCAAGGCATTGATCAGTGACAGAACTTGACCTCACTTAACCCCAATAATAGTGCTCCTAGCAGCAATAATGCAAGGATGTGTGTAATCTGAGGCTTCCCTTTCTTTTAAATGTTTATATTTGCTCCAGGTGTTGCGAGATCTATGGCTAGCTCCTCTGTACCGGTTGTCACCCGCAAGATTCTTCCTGTCCTTTTTTTTCTTAAACACAATTGGATAAAAAAAACTCAGGTGTCGTCAGCAGGATCTTGCGACTTGTACCTGCAGAAAAAAGAAAAGAATATTCATGTCAGGTTAGTTCGTTTTTGGCCTGCGACTGCAGGGCAGGTGTTGGTTCTTCCTGCCGCTGCTTACTTCAGCACGCAGTAGAGTGAGTAGCTGCGTCGGCACACCTGCTACTGACAGCGGCAAGATAACTATAACCCCTTCATAATCTCCCTGTCGAAATCCGGGAGAGAATCTCGTGCCGGAGAATTTGAACGCGGGCATTTGTGGTTTCTTGGACCAGGCCACCAATGGTTGGTGAAACGGTGACGCTTGCTTGTCTTTCCTCTTGGAGGTTTGGAGAACCGGTTGAGCGTAGACTCCATAGGTAGTCGTAGGCTTCTATTGAGAAACCCATGCGCAAATCTCATGCGTGAATGCGTTGAGCGCTAGCGACCCGGCACCAAGCGCTCCCGTTTTTCCTCGGCGTCGCTCTCAGCTTGTTCGGCGCCATGCTCGCGGGTAGGTTACGGTTGCCTCCTACTTTGCCCGGCTTGCACTTCACGCCGGGACGACGACGGCGGAGGGTTGGAGCTGAATGACTTCCCCTGACGGTACCACACTACCACCTCGTGTCCGGTTGCTGACGAGCAACGCTGCTTACCAGCTTCCCGCCTACTGGCGACGTGCGAGTGTTCTGGTTACCGTTGCGAGTTCGTGTCGCAGGCAGGCAGGGTACAGAATGCTCTGCTTGAGTTCCGTGGAAGGAAGGGAACGCGCCCGCGCGCTCCCTCGGCGAAGAAACGGGAATGAGTAAATGCTCGTGACGAACATCATGGATTTCAGTTTCGAACTGAAAGAAAACGTTGGCGGGAAACGCAACGAGCTCCCTTGAATTTGCCATCGTCCCACCTAACCCAACCATCGCCGTTGCTCCCCTAGTCCCCTCCCGCATTGGGGCTGAATCGAGTCCCAATGGTTTCGGAACCTCAATTAATCGGCAACCTCTGCCAGCCGAGTGCATAAAACTTCAAATTTTTTAACCTTGAATTACTAC
Source organism: Zoysia japonica (assembly GCA_001602275.1). Lineage (NCBI taxonomy): Eukaryota > Viridiplantae > Streptophyta > Magnoliopsida > Poales > Poaceae > Zoysia > Zoysia japonica. Next base: position 466,039 of record BCLF01000044.1, on the reverse strand, counting down.
ATGTAGCAACCACCAGCAGCAGCATGATGAAGGATGGCGGGAACCGACCGATCGAGCGAGCAGCCATGCATGGGGGTCCAGGTCCTCAAACCCGCAGCGCAGCTCGGCGGCCCCCTGCCCCCAGATCCACCCGCACTGGTCCTGCCAGAATGCCCCACCGATCGACAGGCGCCTCAATGTTCTTGTTCGCTTCCAGTTGCCCGATCGCGTTGGCAGCAGCGACAGCAGCCAGTCGTGCAGTCTGGTTGCCTGCCTGCGGCGCAAAGTTACTCTAGCTACCAGCACCAGCAGCAGAGTTAACAGAGTTCAGCCCCGGCCGGCTCGTTCACCCGCGTCAGCACTCAGCAGCGGGTGGCATACTGGCATCGCAGCTCGCGTCGTCGCCCCGGATCCCTCGCTCGCGCCCCTGCCTTCTGCCTAGCTCCCGGGGCGGACGCGAAGGAAGTGAAGTGAACTACTCCTAGCCGGCTCCGGGACTTGTGAGGCGGCAACATGCTTGGATCAGGATGGATGGACCACCGCCCTGGGAGTGCGCGACCCCCCAGTCACAGCCATGCATGCGCATCCATCCTCATCTCCTAGGTTCCTGTAAACTGATTCACCATCACCGCCACCACTTGACGCGGCAGGTCACAGGCCAGCAGGGCGGGCTTCACTTACTGGAGGACTAATCAACCGGCAGCGGTAACATGATGTCACGAGCTAGTAGATCGAGAGGCGCCTAGCTAGGTTAGGTGGATGGATTGTGCGGGGGTGCGGATTACCGATAACTTGGTGGGGACTTGTTTACTGCTAACCTCGAGGCTCACCACCATGTGATCTGAGCATGTTAGCCGCTGTGCCAGTAATGATCGAGCTGATGATATTTTTCTAGAGGGCGGTGGTGAGACGAGTAGCCGACACCGGCGATTGCCGCGTTAACCGTCCCCACACGCGCTAACCTAGTATTACCACGACTAATCGCGAACCCTAACAACGTGTCAGCAACCTCGTACCGCACCCGGCCTCCTGTTGTTGGAGTACCTTTTCTCTGAGAGATCGGCCGCCGCGCGCGCAGCATAATGGTGCGCGTTTACGCCGCACCTGCCGGTGTGTGGCCGACCTGCCGAGCTTTTCGCTTAAAGCGCGCACTAAAGGTCAGTGAACGTGCATGTTACACTTAGCTGTGCCTCATAATGGTTCTGTCCGAACGCTGCTTGCCTTGCCTCACGATGATCCGTCCGTCGTCGACTCCAGATCTGGTCTCTTTTCGGGACGTTCGAAACCGCCGTGGAGATCTGAACGCAGCAACGAGGAAGATCCAGATTTGACAAGCGGAGGTGACAAGTGGCAGTAAGCTGGAGTACTCACACTAGCAGTAAACGAAATCACAGGTTCGGAGTGGCCGCGGTCACCACGGGAGTAGTAACAGGTATCAGGGGTTCCGAGTGCCTTGTGGTGCACGGGGAGCAACTGCCCCTACGACGCGCATGACTCCACGGCACAGGACAGTTCACCCCATCGTGCGTGACAAAACGCAATGAAGAATTACCAGGTCCACACTACAAGGCGAATCTACCCATCCATCATCCATCAGGTCGGTCTCGCACGCAGAGGGCCAGTAAAAAAAGTCACTAGATCAATCAGACAATCACCGACCAAGCAGTAGAGTATTCCAGTAGTCACCGTGACAGCGAACCAAAAGCAACAACAGCGTTGGTAGCAGTACCACATATATGGATATACTCCTGTATCAAGAGTATAGATCCATATGCGACCATGCATGAAAACACTTCTCGTGGTCTCAGGATTTCGTGTACGAGCCATGATGCGTGCACGCGTACGTACGGCTGTCTATACGCGTGCGGACCGGGACCCGGGGCCGGCTCCGCCTCCGGTCCGGTGGCGTTCACTGGATGTTCTGGCAAAAAAGTGACGACGTCGACGAGACCGGGGATGTGGCAACCCGCGAGCCACCACCGTTCCATGAGCTGTCGCACGTCGATCCGAGCGCACCTAACAAACAACACAGCAACAGAAGCAGCATCAGAGTGTCCGTCCGTCGGTATCAGTTCGTTGTTCGTCTGATCCAGTGAATGCCAACCGTATGATGAACAGTTGAAGTTGAGCTACGACGTCGTTGGACTGAGACGGAGGCCACCGGGGTGGCGACGAGCTGGCGCGCCGTCACAGGCGCGGCGGGGCCTGGATTGGACGTGAACTTGGCTGCCTCGGCCATCCCTGAAAACTCCTATGTGCGCAGCGGGGTGGGGTGCCGCTGATCTGACAGCGTCACATGCCCGCGCACACCCACACCCACACCCACATGGCCTCGATCGCCAATGCAGCTTGCTCGGCAGATGGATGGAAGCCAGGACCAGCGACACGCCTTGACCCACCCCAACACACCATGCCGGTGCCTCCTCCCTCCCTTCGATTATTTCAACCGCCCCATGAGGCCATCACCCGCACACGCACACCCAAGCCAAAGACGCCTCCTCTCTCTCTTAAATCCACAGGCAGAGGCGCCCTCGCTCGCCTTCCCTCCTCACGAGAGCATGCATGGAGCAGCAATGATAACATTCCTCTGAACTCGCCCATCCCAAAGGGAGAAAACGGAGAGAGGAGAGAGAGCTTTGCTGCTCCAGCTTCTATATCTGTTGTACCCGTATCTGCCTGCACAGGCGTGGGTGTAGATACATCCTGCTTCTTGCAGACTTGCAGCCCTGCTTCTGCTCTGATTGGTTCTTCCTCTGGTTCGGAAGCTTCACTTGCTCTTCTGGTGGTGGTGTGCTTCGGCGCTGCTGGTGAAGCCTTCACCTGCAGCTGAATGTGGTGCTGATCTTCTTCGGGAGTTTGACAAGTTCGGCGGCTGATCGGTTTGACGAGTTTGGAGCCTGAAAGATGCCGATGAGGACGCGCGGCGCCTTCTCGGACGACACACCGGAGTTCCAACGTCAAATGGGGTGCATGGCCGGCATATTCCAGATCTTCGACCGCCAGCGGCTTATCACGGGCCGGCGGAGCGGACGGCAAGCACAGAAGAGCCTGCCTCCACCTCCGGGATCAGGTAGGGGATTCGGGATTCCTGACTATTGTGCTCTAATTCTTTAAGCCGTGCTATGTTCATATTTGACTTCACATACTTCAAGTTATAGGAAAATCTTCTTTTTTTTCTTTATAGTTCAGATTTGTGTTTCTAAGGATTAAGGACTGATCCTATTTTTACCACACTTTTTAAGTAAAAAGCTTCTCCCATCTCGGTATAGTTGACTAGAGCTCAGAAAGGTAGCCGTTTCTTGCCCCCCCC